>PVJX010015228.1:0-43035 GCA_004027295.1 Dolichotis patagonum
CTTTCAACTAAGTTCTCTTGGGACCCATCCAAGTTGTATCAATTGTTGCTTTTATCGCTGAGGAGTATTTCATGGCATGTATAGATCACTATTTGTTTAACTACTTGTTGAAAGGCACATGAGTTTTTAGTTTGGGACTATTATGAGTAAAGCTATGAACAGTTAGGTATAGGTTTGTGTGTGAAATTGAGTTTTCATCTCTCTGAGATGTGTCCATAAGTGAAATTGCTGGAGTGCATTTCTAGCTTTTTTTTTTTTAAAGATGGAGTCTTACTATGTACCCAGCTGGTCTTGATCTCAAGATTTTTCTACCTTAGCCTCCCAATTGCAAATTTTCTAACTGAATCTTTTTTTTAACTATTGAGTTTTGAGAACTTTTTTTTTTTTTTTTGTGGTACCGGGGATCGAACTCACGACCTTGCGCTTGCTAGGCAGGCGCTTAAGCCACTGAGCTAAATCCCCAGCCCCAAGTTTTGAGAATTCTTTATATATTATAGGTATAACTCCTTTGATGAATATGTGGTTTACAAATATTTTATCCTAGTTAATAGCTTGGTTTTTTTCTTCTTAACGGGGTTATTAGCAGAAATTTTTAATTTTGAGTCGGTCCAATTCATCAGTTTTTCTTTTTATGGATTTTGGTGTTATGACTGAAAACTGTCTAACCCTAGATCCTGAAGATTTTCTTCTTTTTCTAACTAAGACTGTTATCGTTCTGTGTTTTACATTTAAGCCCCTGATCCACATTGAATTTATTTTTATATAATGTGTGAGTTGTAGTTATTTTGCCTATGGCTAACAACTCCAGCATCATGTATTGAAAAGGTTGTCCTCTACTGTATTGCTTTGCTCTTTTGTAAAACAGACCCTTTGGGGTTAGGTGTGATGGCTCACACCTGTAATCTCAGCACTCAGGAAGCTGAGGCAGGAGGACTGCTGAGTTTGAGACCAGCCTGGACTACATAGTAAGATCCTGTCTCAAAAACACCAAGTAAATAAATAAATATTCTAAAAAAATAAATTATTCGGGCATATTGTTTATTTGTGGTTCCATTCTATTGATCTATGTACTATTTTCCTTGTTTCTTATTTTCTGTTGTAGATTTGTATGTTTTTGCTTCTAGTAAGGAAGGTGCTTGTCCTTATTCTTTCTAAAAACTCTTCTCCCTCTAATGAGTAGGTACAGCCTAGCGGTAAAGAGCATGTGCTGCAAAAACAAACTCTACCACTTCACAAGTTAGGTGACCTTGGGAAAACATATTGAAATCACTAGAACTCTCTTTTCGCATGTAAAAAATGCAGTTGCAAAACCTAAATTGCTT
This sequence comes from Dolichotis patagonum, assembly GCA_004027295.1. NCBI lineage: Eukaryota > Metazoa > Chordata > Mammalia > Rodentia > Caviidae > Dolichotis > Dolichotis patagonum. The sequence goes on from PVJX010015228.1 coordinate 1,323, forward strand.
AATGCTTGTCACGTGCCTTAGAATTTGACACATTTTACACCTAAAAGTTCTTACCTGAAAGCAGTTGGCTTGCTTCGCTCTCCTGCCACACTCCGGCTTGGGGGTTCCGGGTTGGGCAGCTCCCCCGCACAACTTGCTACTCATCTGGCATGGAGGCGCCTTCAGGGTTACCTGTCCTCGGGGAGTCTTCGGATTTAATTGATGGGAAAGTAGGAGGGGAGCTGAGTTGCGCTTGAGAGGTTTCCTCTGCTCTGCTGCTACACTGGCACCCCCCACCACCACCCCGGGTGTGTGCTGCGCCCAGCATGAAGAGTAAGCGCGTGCCGCGCTGCAGTGGAGCACGGAAGCTCCGCTGGTTTCCTAGGGCCCGGAGTAGGTGAGGGTCTTTCTGCGAAACAGGAAGTTGATGACAAATAAATGATAAGACAGTGGCAAGCACGCAAGATTTAGGGGAAGTGTTTGAAGCAGAAGAAAGAGCTCGGGAAAAGGCCTCGGTCTGGGCCCATCCGAGTGAGATCTTTCTTCCTCCTGCCTTTTCCACGTGTGGTGCAGGAAAGCCAGCCCCCGCCAAAACATCTTTCTGAACAGTTATTGGCAGTGACAGTTTTCTTCATGGGTTCTTGATTTTTCACCCAGGTAATTAGATCATCTATAATGATAAATTTCATCCTTTTAATATCTGTGCTGTGTGTGTTTAATATCAGTGCTTCGTACGCGCTAAGCTAGTGCTGTACCACTGAGCTATATCCTTATACCTTTTTATTTTTTATTTTTATTTTGGGGGGGTACCGGGGATCAAACTCACGACCTCATGCTTGCCAGGCAGGCGCTTAAGCCACTGAACTAAATCCCCGGCCCTATTTTTTGAGACAAGGTCTCACTAAGTTGTCCAGGCTAGCCTCAAACTTATTTTTCTCCTGCCTCAGTCTCCTGAATCACTGGGATTACAGGAATCTGCCACCATGCCCTGCATGTCCTGCTTTATATCTATACTTTCGACTATATTTATTTGTCTTTTTAAAAAATATCGCATTAGAGTTTTAACTCAGAAAGTGATGAGATATATCTCAAACACTTTTAAAATTTTATTTTATAAAATGGATTTCAAAAAAGATTTATTATTTTATATTTTATTATTTTATTTTATTTTATTTTATTATTTTATTTTATTTTATTTTATTTATTGGTACGAGGAATCAAATCAGGGCCTTGCACTTTCCAAGCAGGCCCTGTGCCACTGAGCTACATTCCCTGGCCTGAAATTTTATTTTGTGACAGCCTCACTAAATCACTCAGACTGACATTGAACTTGAGACTATCCTGCCTCAGCCTCTTGAGCAGCTGGGAGTACAGGTATGAGCAACTATGTCCAGTTATCTTTCTTGTTTATTAGCTACCTTTCTGAACAGACATGAATAATAGCAATGATACTGAAGATTTTTGATTGTTGCAATTTTGATGAAAATGTAACTAATGTTTTAATGTTTGAAATGCTTTGGGCCTGGGATATAGCTCAGTGGCACAAGCACCTGCCTGGCAAGCACAAGGTCTAAGTTTGATTCCTGATACAAAAACAAAAAACAAAACACTTTGAAATGCTTTAATCATGTCTTGCTTGATATGTACTTATTCTTCATCTTATCTTCATTGAACACTGTTTTGTTTTGTTTTTTTTTGACAAACCAGAAACAAATATTGGGCTTTTATCAAGTAGCCTTTTATTTTCTCTCAAAGCTTTCTTATAGTTTTACTTTTTTGATTATGTGGTGAACTTCATTTCTCATTCTCCTAAATTGTACCATATGTATATTACTGAAAAAGCCTATTTTGTTAGTGTTTGTTATTCTGTTAATATACTACTAGAATTGGTTGCTATATTTTATTTTGGATTCTTTTGTATTTGTTTTAATAAATAATATTTGACTGCAGTTTTCTTCTTTGCATGTGCTGTGTATCTAGGTTTTCATCTCTCTCTCCTCTCTCTCCTCTTCTCTCTCTCTCTCTCTCTCTCTCTCTCTCTCTCTTTTGGTACTGGAAGTGAACTCAGGACCTTGCATTACATTCTCATTCCCCATCAATCTCAGTGAACTTTATAAAATGAATAATGAAGCTTTCTATAGCCTTCTAATTTCTAGAATAAATATTATTTTGTAATATATGCATACCAACCATAAAGTTTTGATAGAACTCATATATAACCATTTATGAATCTGGAATCTGTCTCTTTTTAATGAAAATTAGTTTTCCAAGGCTTTACGTACCAAGTGGATATTTAAATCCCAGTCTTCCAATCCAAGACTGTTCACTTTCTGTAATAGTGTCTCATTTCTCTAATATGATCAGTCATCCTTAGGTATCATAGAGATGGCTAGTAAAGAAGGGATTCTTCTCTTATTTGATAGAATAGGATTTCCTCAAAGCTTCAATAACCTGGCATGGAGGGAAACTAAACTTCTATTCTTATAAATTTCCCAAATATGATCACCCAGTAACTAGCAACCCCTTCCCTTTCAGCCCCCACTGCAAGCTTCACTTTTAAAAATGTATTTATTTATTTATTTATTTATTTATTTATTGGCAGTGCAGAATTTGAACCCAGGGCTCTGCTAATGAAAGTGCTACCACTGAACTACATTCTCAGCTCTTCTCCATCCTTTTTTATTTTTTATTTGGTAGGGGAGTACCAGGAATTGAACTCACAACCTTGCTCTTGCCAGGCAAGTGCTTAACACTGCTGAGCTATATCCCTAGCTCCCCATCCTTCTTCCAACAAATTTTTACTAAGCTAAAATCCTGGTTCCTGCAGCCTTCACTTTTAGAGCTGGAAGGAGAATTGATTAGTTGACAGCCTCTCAAGAAAATGTTTTTTCTGGCTGTGGTAGTCTCTGTGCTATCACAACCACTAGGAACTGGTTACAGTCCATTCTTGAAGTCCTCACCTTTCTCTAGAGGTCTAGGAATAAACAGTACACAGCAGGGTTCAGCTGGTTGCAGCCCTCTGGGAAAGTAGACAACTGAGTGGAGGGATCTTTCATTTTTCCCCCTGGTGTGTCCCAAACCCCTAGAATGCCATCTGGCATGTAGAAAGCTCTCAAAAATACTCGTTGAATGAATAGACATTGACATATAATCAATATGAATTTGATTTCCACCTTTTCCCCATGCTGGACTATTTCCCCAAGCATGGTCTATTTCTTTGCACCCTTGTTATCTATGAAATAAAATCATAATACAGAATATACAGAATTTTGGAATACCTTCAATTTGAGCTATTATGACTTTTTATTCTTGAATTCAGTGTTTGGTGAAATGCTTTACACTTAGCAGTTGCTGGGGGATTTTTAAATTTAACGCTTACATTTTAACAATTGTAAGGAATAAATTTGCTTTACTCCAAATCACATCTTTCAATATTTTTCAGCAGTTTGCTGATTGCGAGGCCATTATTTTGCCTGATTACATAAAATATATATTTTTTGTTCTTGTGAAATCACAAACAATAACAGTTTCTAAAAGTTAATAAATTAATTTGTTTTAAATATTTCATTCTTGGGGCTGGGGGTTTAGCTCAGTGGTGTAAGTGCCTGCTTGGCAAATGTAAGGTCATGAATTCGATCCCCAATACCAATAAATAAATAAATAAATAAATCCATACATAAATTCTTCATTCTTTGGCTCTTAGATCCAAGTACAGTACTTATCATAGATCCATGTACATTGTCTAGCATCATCAACAGTTAGGAAGGAGCTACTGAGGAACATGGCAGACAGGCAGCTTTTTAGGTTAGAAGGAGAAATGCAGAATATGTACAGCATACAAGGCACTGCCATTATGGCTGCTAGAAAGTTCCAAACACAGGACAAATATATTTTACAAAGTAACATTGATTGTATTTAAATTAATAACAGAAAAGTATAGTGTTTTCATGGCACCTTCTCAGTTTCAAACTTGATCAGCTACTTTTCAGCCCAACATCTACATTTATTGTTCTAAGGATTGTCTAAGACTCTTGGTTACAGCCTTAAATGAATATAATTGCTACTGTTGTAGACATCAGAAAATCCTGCCTTATGACTAAGAGATAACAATCATGTGACAACTTGAAGTGCATTAATAATTTTAACTCCTTGTAAACAGATAATGGCAACATAATATTATGGGGAGAGTAGCATTTTTTTTTTTTTTTTATCGGTACCAGGGATCAAACTCACGACTGTGTGCTTGCAAGGCAGACGCTTATGCCGCTGAGCTAAATCCTCAGCCCCTGCAATGTAATATTATATTCTCTGTTGTTTTTCAGAAGTATTCCAAATGATAACTATTTTTTGAATAGTCCTAGCTGAAAATGAGTTATGGTTAACTTATCAAATGATTCCTGGTTTACTGTTGGACATGGTAGTGTACATTTGTAATCTCAGGGCTCTAGGAGGCTGAGACAGGAGGGTGGCAAGTTTGAGCCCAGCCTGGGCAATTTAGTAACTTAGAAAGATCCTGTCTTAGAACACCAAAATGAAATAAAAAAAGTCTGGCCTATAGAAACTGACATTATGGAGATTCTGACACAAATATATACTCACATAAATAAAATAAAGCAATAATTCAAATTACTATGAAGACTACAGATAGTTGTAAAGTTTATATTACCTATTAATAACAGCAAAGAAAATGATAAAATGGTATCTACAAGGAACTCAAAGTAAAGGAAACAGTTTTTAAAGATTGGATATGTCTGTGGGCCAAAGGAAGAAAGTGCCCAGAGGAGAGATATTAGAAAAAAGTTAAGTAATAAGGTCCTACAAGGGAAAAAATATGCCAAAGGCACAGTAGATAAAGCCTTGGGAGAAAAAAAAAACAATAGGAAAAGGAAAAGGAATGTAGTAGAAATAATAGAAAACTTGGGTTGAAAACAGAAGACATACTAAATGGCCCAGAATTTGTAAATAAATCAAGAAGCAAGGTGGCTCCAGAAAAACTGAACAGATTTTGTTTAAAAAATCTGTTTCTTGGGCCAGGGATTTAGCTCAGTGTCATAAATACTTGCCTGGCAAGTGCGAAGTAGTGAGTTCGATCCTCGGTACCAAAAAAATGTTTTTAAAAAGTACTGGATGAGGTGGCACACACCTGTAATCCCAGCACTCAGGGAGGCTGAGGCAGGAGCATTGGAGTTTGAAGTCAATCTGGGCTACAGAGTGAGAGCCTGTCTCAGGAACAATAATGACAACAATAAAGAAATTCTGTTCTGGAGTATTTGCCAGTAGGTCAACATGAGATGCCTTCCAAGAAGTTTTGAGTGTCAGGAGAGGCCTCTCAGATTAGAGGTCACTTTTCTGGCAATATCTATAAGCAATCTGGAAGTAGAACCAGGAAAGTACCTATCTATAGTCTCAATCTGGGTATTTCTTTTGATTGCAGAGTCCAGTCTTCAAATGCCTGTAGGCCACCTCTGTTTTGACGCTCCATATCTAAAACAGAGTGCTTCATATCCCTCACACCCTATTTCTTTACCTGATCTCCCCATTTCTGTTCATTATGTTATAACTTTTCTAGATTCTGGGGCTTGAAACCTTTGACTCATCTTTGTCTTTTCCTCTCTCTTCCTTAGCATGTTATCAAATTCTGTCACTAAATAGGGTCTGTGAAATATTTCTCCTCACTTCTCTTCCTTTCCATTGTGGAGGTCATAAGTTAGGCTATAGTAGCACTCCCTTACATGTGAGTGATAATCCCAAGAGCTCCACTGGATGTCCGAGACCATACATAATACCAAACTCTACATACACTGCTTTTCTTCTATATGTATATACTTATGGTAAAGTTTAATTTATAAATTAGATACAGTAAGAGATTAACACCAAAAAATAAACAACTTTAACAATATATCATAATAAAAGTTATACAAATACAACCTCTTTCTAGAAAAATATCAAGATAAATATTAATATTTCTGTACCACAGTTGACAACAGGTAACTGGAATCTCAGACAGCAAAACCTCAGATAAGTGGAAACTACTGCATCGTCGTTTTGTGTCTATACTTCTACCCCTTCTCAACTAGTTTTGCTACCTCTAAGCTCTGCACAGTCCAGTCAGCCTTCCACACAGCTAGCAGATTCAATGTTATAAAATGTCAGTTTGCTGAGTCACTTATCATGTCACAAGTGTTCAAGGAACTGTGGTAGAGTCCCCAAGGAAACAAGAAGGCCCTGCGGGAGCCTATCCCAATGACATGGTGCAGTTAAGCTGTCAAGGAGAGGATCTGAAGAGGCTTCCCTGAGGAGTGATGAGAGAAGACAGACAGGGCTCTGGGAAATACAGGGTTTAGGGGCAGGTTAAGGGGAAGAGGCATTGCCAAGGATCCTGACTCAGACCACACAGAAGGTAGGAAGAAAACCAGGGAAGAGTGATTTCACAGAGGTCAAGGGAGGGAGGAGGCCTAGGAGCACAGTGGGTAAGGTGAAGCCTTCGTTGAAAAGAGCCCATTGGATTTGTCAATTAGGGGATCAGAATTAAGAGCAGCATCAGGTGAGTACACCATTGAGAGACTATAAAGGGCTAGAATTAGAAGCAGAGGGCTAGGGGTGGGGCTCAGCAATATAGCAGCAGCTTAGTATGCACAAGGCCTTGGATTCAATCTCCAGTACTACAAAATTAAAATAAATAAAATAAAATAAAATAAAATACAGCAAGGAAAATAGATTTTTTTATTTTAAAGAGAATAAAACAAAAGGGGGCAGAACAAAGCAGATCAGAACAGAACAACATAAGCAACACAGCACTTTACAATAAGACAACTGGACATTAACAGTAGCATCAAAATATCTCTTTCTCTGCTATAGTTGAGCATAGTTTCAAATACAATAATATCAAACATAACAAAATAGTATAAAACCATTCAAAAGAATGAAAGAATTACAGGGCATTCTGGACCGAATAACAGAGAAGAAAATGTTTTCTTAAAATGTTGGTTGAGAAGAGAAGAGAAGAGAAGAGAAGAGAAGAGAAGAGAAGAGAAGAGAAGAGAAATGGTGCTGTGCACACACACATCATGCCTAAGGGCTTTTCAACTTCAGGGCAGCATGGGGCTGGGGCTTTAGCTCAGCGACATAAGTGCCTGCATGGCAAACGTGAGGTCGTGAGTTCGATCCCTGGCACCAAAAAAAAAAAAAAAAAAAAAAGAACTTCAGGGCAGCTGTCCTAGTGGTGAGGAGGGTTTGCCATTAGATAAAAGGGATTTGGAAAAAGATCCCTAAGGGAGACTTGAGGAAATAGAATCTAATCAGGAAACAAGTCTTTATAGCCATCCTCTTACTATATATGCTAACTCAGAATATATGTTATGGTTGTATGGGTTAAGTATATTTAACTGGAAACTTTCAAAACCTAAAACTGAGTAACAACAGGAATGTGCAAGTGGAAAATTTCACACCTGAACCTTCGTGACAAGTCATAGTCAAAACAAAGGTACCCCAAAAATACTGAGTAAAAATTACCTTTGGACTGTGTGTGTAAGGTATATATGAAACATAAATTGATTTTGTGTTTAGACTTGGGTCTTATCTCTAAAATGTCTCGTTTCATGCAAGTATTCCCTCTCATTTATGTATATGTAAACAAATGAGAAATCCAAAAGACTTCTGGTCTCAAGAATGTTGGATAAGGGATAGGCAACCTGTATCAGGTTGTATTATGAAATGGCTAGATGAATTTTTGCAAGTTGAGGGAAAAACAGTGGCATGAATCATTTTTGAAAACTCTAGAAGTTTCCCATAACTTAGTTTGAGAGAGCTAACTCATTCATTTAAGTTTCAATGATGTTACTCACCACTGCAATGAAAATCAGCTGGGGACTATGAGGAGTATGAATATTTTCAGACTGGAAACTGAATTATTGGTTTCCTGTTGCTGCTGTCACAAAGTGCCATAGGCTGGTAGACCAGAAGTCCAGTGCTGGTTGTTAGCTCTCTGTTCTCTTTCAACTTCTAGAAATTTCTACATTTCTTGGCTTTTGACCAGCAATGTCACATCTCTGCCTTGTCTTGCATAGTAGGGAAAATGCATAGTAGGGAAATGTTCTGCACTTTAAAGGAACCCACCTGACTAAGGCAGGATAATCTCCCCATCTGAAGGTCCTGAATTTTATCAAGTCTCCAAATTTCTTTTGCCATGTAAAATAACATGCAAATGAGCACATACCTGGGGGCTATCATTAGAATGTGTGGTCCTTATTTTATATGAGGGAAGTTTAAAGTGGGAAAAAGAAAGGTGCTTAATGTTGGGCAATTAGATGTTTTGTTTTGTTTTTTTTCCCCTTGCAGACTTCATATTGAGCTACATCTCTAGTCCTTTAATTTTTTGAGATAGTCTCACTAAATTGTCCAGGCTGGGCTAAAACTTGCCATCTTTCTGCCTCAGCCTCCCAGAGTACTAGAATTATAGGTCTGCATCACCATACCCAGCTTGACATGTTTGTTCTTGAACCAGGGAAGATACTTGATCTGGTAGGTAAACTGGGCACTAGAGGCCAGACATGTGGCGCAGAGATGTAAGAAGTTACTGAGAACGTATTAAACTCCTGTTATGGGAAAGGTACTATGCTTGACTCTGTAAATATTTTAAAAAGAAATTTTTATTTTTTATTTGCACTTTGAATTTTAATTGTGGTTTTTTTCAATACCACTTGTAAAGTGAAAGGCTGGTATATCAGTTGCATGTCCTCTATGGTGTTTTTACCTTCTATTTAAAATTTGTATTCAGGGGCTGGGGATTTAGCTCAGCAAACATAAGCGCCTGCCTTGCAAGAGCGAGGTCGTGAGTTCAATCCCTGATACCAATAAAAAAAAAAATTTGTATTCAGGCTGGGCATGGTGACACATACCTGTTATCCTAGTACTCAGGAGGCTGAGGCAGGAGGATTGATGTGAGTTCAAGGTCAGTCTGGGCTACTTAGTGAGTTCAAGGCCAGCCTCTACTACATAGTGAGAAGCTGTCTCAGAAAACTAAATAAATAAATGTTTTTAAAAAGCCACAAAATTTGTATTCAGGTGTGAGTAGTGGCATATGCCTATAATCCCAGCACTTAGGAGGCTGAGGCAGGAGGGTCAGCAGGAGTTCAAGGCCAGCCTGCACTACATAGTAAGTTCAAGGCCAGTCTAAAATACACAGTGACACCCTGACTCAATATATACATAAAATTTCAAGTGAGAGAGCGTTATTTTTTTTGTACTGGGAATCATACTCAAGATATCACACTTACTGAGCAGGTGCTGTGCCACTGAGCTATATCCCTAGCCTAAAATTTTTATTCATCTTTGGTTTCAGTAAAAGGTGTCCTTTTCATCCCTGTCCCCAGCCACCTTTTTCCCAGAGGCAATCAATGTGTTATTATTTATCCTTCTAGACATATTTTATGTATCATGTCAATATGTATATACAGTAAACCTCTCCTGTAACTGTCATTTTTTACTTCTTATGTTTGTGTATTATTTCATTGCATGAACTTAGTATAATTTATGTAATAATGGACATTTTCATTGTTTTTAATATTATGCTATTATAATAGCTAATGAAACCAGCATAAAGACTCTTCTTGAAATATATTTGTGTGATACTTCCTTCACATGGAGTTTTAGTGCATTTGTAATTTTAGGTGAATACTGTGAAGTTACCGTTTCCCCCCAGATTTACCAATAGATGACGGTAATCTTCACTACTCTGCAGGATAAAAAATGTCATCTTGGTGTAGTTTTAATCTGCATTTCTCTAATTATAAGTGAAGCTGAGAATCTTTTCATATGCTTTAAAGGCTGAGGTGGTTTTTTTTTTTAATTTTAACTGAGTTTCCTTTCTTTTTTCTTTCTTTCTTAACCAGGGATTGAACTCACAACCTTGCGCTTACCAGGCAAGTGCTTGAGCCACTGAGCAAAACTGGCCCTGATGTGTTTTTATTTCTGTTTTCTTGGGTTATTATAAGTATGCTTTGTATGTTATAGAAATTAGTCTTTTGTCAGTGAGCTGCAAATTTTTCCCCCAATTTGATAATAATTCTATTTCAGTTTTGCTTGTGGTAGATTTTGTCATGTTTCATCTTATGGAATCATATTTTGTGAAAGCTGTGATTTATGTTAGTCAGAATCTTCCTCTTCTGACAGTGGTTTTTTTCTTTTCTTTTTTTTTTTTTTTTTAAGAAAGTCTTCCATGGTTTCCTCTGGTACTTTTTGTGATTAGCAAATGTTCTTAACCAATACACATTCTAAACTGTTTTGTGCAGAGGATCCAATTCCCTGTTTCAATTTTTATCTGAGCTAGAACAGCAAATCAGTCCTAAGTATTAGGAAGCATATATTCTGGAGCTGATAAAGGCTAGAATTGGGGCTTCCAGATTGTATGGTTTTGGGCATTCTACTGAAGTAATCTTTCTTTTAGTGATTTCATCTATAAAATGGAAATGATCAGTGCTACTTAACATGTATGAAATGAGATGATTTAAAGTCCTTAGCACAAGCCCTTGACAAGTTGGAAGCATTTGTTAAATGTAAACTACTACAGTGATAATGATGACAACCATAGAGTATTCTTCCAATTTCTTCTACCACCTCATAAGTCATGATTTAATCAGAAGAGGTTGAATAAAAAGGTATACTCTAAATTCAGCAGTGTTAACACTTGAGCATCAACAATTCAATCTCCTGTAAGCACGTTAGTTCTCCACCTCAGCTGTACATTACAATCACTTGAGTACCTTTTTAAATTCCCAATACTTGGGTCTCAACCCTAGAGACCTGAGGCATCATTTTTTTTCTTTTTGAGACAGGGTGTCTCTATGCAGTTCAGGCTGGCCTTGACCTACACTGTAGCTCAGGCTTGTCTCAAACTTGCAATGATCTTCCTGCCTCAGCCTCAACTGCTGGGATTACAGGCATGGACCACCATGCCCAGCTAGGCATCAGTATGTTTCAAAAACTTCGCAGGTGTTTCTAATAGGCAACTGAAGTCTAGAACCACTATTCTAACACTAGGCCAAAGGTTTCAGATACAACGGAAAAATTTATTGGTTTTAGAGAGTAACATGCAGTGTGGAAATTTTTTATAGGTAAAATGCCATGAATTTATTAGGAAGATATTAAAAAAACAGATGAGTTGAGACAGGTGTCAGATAGAGATACATCAGGAAGAGTTACAAAGTTATAGGTGTTCCTTGTGTATATTGATAAGGTATCAAAGTTCAGTGCAGTTATACTTCAGGTACTTTTATAAGATTACTAAGAGGTAAGAGACATGAAATACATCTGTTAGATATGTTAATGGAACACAGAGGTAGGACTTATGTCAGCTGTTTGATTTGACACATTTAATACTTTTATTACCACATTGCTTTCCTGGAGAATTCTCAAAAATAAATTATTGTTTCTGATAATTACTAAAATATATTTATATGTACTTTAGCAGTTTAGGGAGGATTTGTAATGGCATTGTAAGTGTGACTAGAATATATAAAATATAGAATGGATATAACTGAATCTAAGGAAAAATTAGTGCGGTCTAAAAAGACTGGTCTGGAGGTCTAGATTCCAGCTCCTGAGCTTCAATTTCCTCAGGTGCAAAATTAAAGAATGAACAGTTCCCGAAGGTTTGTTTCAGCTCTGATTACTGTCTCACCAGACCACTCCAGTAAAAACCCTTTCTCATGTTAATTAGTTAATAGAAGAATATTACAAACTTTTGAACTGATCTAAATTAAAATTGAGATAGTTATCTTGATAGTAGGTTAATACATATCCTATGAGACTAGCATATTTGCATTTTAGTGTTGTTTTCACCCAGCATCTTGTGATCAGTGAGGATATTTTAAAGCACAGCTTTTTTTGCCCTTCAAGTCATGTCCTATGGATAACTCCATGTAGGAAGAGCCTTCCACATTTTCTTGTCATCTTTTCTAGTTTTTGCTTTGCATTATACAACATTACTCAGGGTTATTAGGATTCACAATTCTTGGGTTGTTTTCATCATCTCTTACCTACAAGATTGCACTTTTCTTGAGGCAAGGACATATTTCTGTTGTATCTCTTGCATAAGATGTATACTGTCTTGGTTCCTAAAAGAAGTTTGATAAATGTTCAGTTGAAGTAATTTTTAAAAAATTAAATGATTTTAATTTCTTTGCACTCTTTTTCTTGTGCTACTTTAATAGTTTCTTTTACGGGATTTCCAATTGTTTTATACAGTCTCATTTCATGGCAGTATCTTTTAACTACATTCTGTATACAGCAATAACTTTTTCACTCTCAAGAGCCAAGAAGTGGTAATTTATAAAGTAAGGAAGTAGTCATGATACCAAAATACAGAAATAATACCTTAGGTAAGATTTTGGTAGTACATAATAAAAGAAACGTTTTTGCTGAGGCAATTTAGGTTTAAAACCAATTTGATTGTTACAAACACATTGAAGCTAAACTTGTATATGTTAATTACAATTTTCTAAACTTAAACTATTCTGAAGTAATGAAAATATGCAAAACATTTATTAAATACTATAAATCATTGAAAGAAACCCAATGTATGTAACTCCGGGAATTCAAATTATAGTACTATTGACATTTTAGGCTGGTCACGGGAAAACTGAGTGAGACAATATTTGAACATAATAGAAATAGAACATAATTTTAATTTTTTATGTAAGAATTCAACTGTTTTATGTAAGAATTCAACTAGTTAAAATTTGTACAAACATTTGTGTGAAAAATTTAGTAACCATTCTAAGTTACTTCTAGTTTCAAAATTTAAGTCACATGTAGATTAAAATTGGTTTCAAAAATGAAAATTACTGATATGAAAAAGTTGCTTAAGGGGAAATTTTAGTAGTAAATTCAAAATCTATACAATTCTAATTGAATTAAGCATTCATCTTTTGCAAAGTATTTAAGTGGTATAAATATTCCTTTTTAAAGAGCATGTTACTTAACTTTAAATATGTCGAAGTCTTACAGGAATGATGACGTTTTCTAACACACTTTTTTCCCCCTGGGCCATCTAAATCTTTGACTAAATTGCCCCGTGTAGTAAAGAACTGGTATCGAAGAAGGTATTTTCTGTTCAAGATGCGTGTTCACGCAAGCAAAACTTATTTAGAGGTATGAATTCTAATTTTGGAGGAAAATATCAAAACATCCTTATTTCTTGCTTTTCTCTCTTCCTATCTTTAAAATACAACATAAATCGTAACCTGAGTCCCTTTCCCATCGTGTAGCTAAGCATTGGTGCCAGACTCGAGGTCGGAGACTTCACTTTGTCAGCCATGTGTTTATGAAACCCCGGCGCTTTCCCTAGATCTTTTGGCTGATAACCTCAAACATGGAGGATGCTTCTGATTCTTCACAAGGGGTTGCTCCATTAATTAATAATGTAGCTCTCCCAGGCTCTCCGCCGTCTCTTCCTGTATCAGTGACAGGCTGTAAAAGTCATCGAGTAGCCAATAAAAAGGTAGAAGCGAGAAGTGAAAAGCTCCTCCCAACAGCTCTTCCTCCTTCGGAGCAGAAAGTAGATCAGAAACTTCCCAGGAGCTCCGAGAGGCGGGGAAGTGGCGGTGGGACGCGAACCCCCGCGCGGAGCCGGGCTGTGGCAGCGGGCGGAGCGGTGGCCCCGGGCGCGACGAAGCCGACAAGAGGCGACCCCCGGGGAGGACCGGGTCCTGGCCGCCCGCGCAGTTGAGAAGGTGGAGAAGCGGCAGCCCGAGCGCTCGCAGGTGAGATGGACTCAGAGCGGTCGCTCGGCAGCCAGCCAGCGCCTCCGGGAAGTGAGGGCGAGCGGGGAACAAAGCCGAGCGGCTCCGGGGTCCGCCCGCGGCGAGCGCCCTCGCGGCGTGGGGCGGCCGGCTGCGCGCCGAGCACGTTATGAGCCTGCGGCGGGCGGGGAGGTGGCGCTGGGGGAGGGGGCGCCGCGGATCTCGCACCGCCCGCCACGGGGCGCCGGGCCCCATTGTGAGCCGCCCGCCGGGCGAGCGGAGGTGGGGCACGCTCCGAGGGCAGCGGCGGCGGCGGCGGCTCTGCTCGCTCCACACCCGGGCAGCGGCCGGAGACAGCTTGGCTCGGGGGCAGCCGCCGCGCGTCAGTCACACAAAAGCAGCCGAGCTCTGCCTCCCGGCGCGCGGACCGAACCAGCCCACGCCGCCGCCGCCGCGCCCCACCTTACCGGCTCCCCTTTCCCTCCAATTCTGATAGCGAAGCAGGGCCGACGCTCACGGCCGAGGGTCCGGCCACCTCGCGGGCGGACAGGAGATGCCGCTGCTACACCGAAAGCCGTTTGTGAGACAGAAGCCGCCCGCCGACCTGCGGCCCGACGAGGAAGTTTTCTACTGTAAAGTCACCAACGAGATCTTCCGCCACTACGAGTAAGGGCTGGGCTGGGGGGTGGGAGTCCCTCCCTAGCGCCCTTTTGTCTGTCTCCCGTTTTCCGTCCTGGGCTTCTGGCGGGGCCACTTGAAAGTGACGGGTGGCGGCGGGCCGCGTTTCTCACCCCCCACGCCCGGCCCGGCTCCGGCTCCGCGACTTGGTGGGGAAGGGGGTCGAGGCGAAGGAGGCCGGCGTCCTCGGCCGTCCCGGGGACCACTCCGCGCCGCTGCTGTCGCCGGGCCGGCTGGTGGCCGGGCTGGTGGCGGAAACTCCCCGCCTCGCCCCTCCCCGCCGCGGCTACACGCGCACTGGCCGGCCAGTTCCGGGATCCCCGCCTGGCGGCCGGGGGATCCCCGCCTGGGTCAGCGACGCAGGCCCGCAGCCCCCCTTGCCCAGAGAGGGAATCCCTGGCCCCGAGGGCAGGAATCTGTCCGGCAAGGCTGGGTTTCCTCTATCTGGAGTGGGTTGCGACGTTGGAGCTGTCTGGGGTACGGGCGGGGGTAGGGAGCAGGGTTGAGACTCCTGTAAAAGGGAAGCGGGGTTCGCTGCGGGCGGGGGGCGGTGGCACCCAGCGCCTGCTCCCGTAGCGCCCAGTCCCGCGCGGCTAGGCCTCTGAGTGCGCGACGAGAGCCGGCGCTCTGTCACCGCCTCTTCTTGATGACTAACTCCAGTCCCCGGGGAGCTCAGCGTCTCCACCCCCGGGAGACCGGTGAGGAAGAAGTCAGGCGGGCTAAGAGAAGAGGAAGGGGACAGATGGCAGAGCCCTGGGTGCCCCCAGTTTTCACTTTCGTGCCGCCGGGAACGCGGGGGTGGGGGTTGGGGGAGGAGGGGTTAAGACAAGTTCAACTCCAGCCGAGGCCGAGCCAAGTCGCCTCTTTATCCCCTTGCTCATGTGGGCCGCCTGACATGTGCCACTCGCTATTGTTTTGATAAGAACCCGAAGCTGCTGCTGGTGTAGTTTCAACACCCACATTTTGAGCCTGTTGCTGGTTTGTCCCAAAAGATCCCCTTGCCCAGTGATACGAAGCAGTGGGATGTGTTTTGGCCGTAGGATCTCCAAGAGAGAAACTGAATTGATCAACCACTACAACAGCCTGATTCTCCTTTTTTGTTGTGCTTCATCCTCCCCACTCAGAAGGATTCCCTTTGTAGCTTAGAAACCGTGTGTTGCAGCGGGTAAATGCGCCCAGGTAGGAGGCACCTTTTCTAGGTGGTGGGCTTGATCCAGGGAGGGCTTTTAGACAGACTGCACCTGTCGGAGAATGGGTAGTGAGGTTGGAAAAGCCTGACCCTGTGAGCCTTTAAGCAAGCTTTT
This sequence comes from Dolichotis patagonum, assembly GCA_004027295.1. NCBI lineage: Eukaryota > Metazoa > Chordata > Mammalia > Rodentia > Caviidae > Dolichotis > Dolichotis patagonum. The sequence goes on from PVJX010015228.1 coordinate 17,023, forward strand.
TTTCTTCAGCTCCTCAGAAAGGGTTACACATAAACATGTTATATTCAGAAAAGTAGATGCTACTTTTCATCAGACAGTACTTTTTGAGTAGGAGTGCATATCTCTGCTCCTGTACAGACTTGTTTTGTTACTCAAATAGAGTTCACTCTTATAACTACCTAAGCAAATTTGGATTAGGTAACTGGACAAGGGTGATGTCTTTTTTTTTTTTTTTTAAATAAAATCTTGTGTGACAATGCTGAATTTTAAAAATCTGTTTAAAAGTGATAAGAAAATAGTAAACAGGTTTAAATTTCAAACCATTTGATATAGCAGTCTTACCTTTTTAGAAGACTCCACTTTAGAGGCTAGGATAAATAAGGCTCTTATCCTTTATGAATTAAACACAGTTCATGTACTTTTTTTGTAAAGATGAATTATTTTAACCATGCAAAAATCTGAAATGAAGGCCTTTGACATTCTAAACCTACCTTCCATGAACATTAAAAACTCTTCTTTGTAGTCCTGGGACATTTAAACATTTTTAAATAACTAGCTTTTTGTTGTTGTTGTTGTTGTTAAACTTTTATTTGTTTCCATATGGTGGCATGTTTGGGTTTTTAGAAGTTACAGGCAGTTCGAGATGGTTGGTCAAATACTTTAGCTTCCAAACCATTTACCATGAACAAAATAAGTATTACAGGAATTCTTAGGTATTAACCTTCACAATTTTCAAGTGGCAAATTTGGAAGACTGCTATTTAATTGTGTTTGAATTATTTTTCTTGTAAATGATTATAAAAACATCATTACAGAACTGCACTTGGGGTAGATGGTTTATGGTGGTCTGCAATATAATGGTAATCTGACCTTGACCCTTGATGCAAATCTAGAGAAACTGAAAGGAGCTTCTGACTTCACCCATACATTGAATTACTGATTAATTTGTGTGAATTTGAAGGTTATCTTCTAAGGGAATTATTTTGAACATTTTTGTGTTGTATATACCTGAAGACCATTCTGCTCATGTGTTTACTCAGGTGTTTTATTTCTTGAATATAAATTTCTACACCTCTCAGCCTTGCTCACTTCCCAACATTTTGCAGAGTAGCTTGTGCCTCTAAGTCTAGCTAGTGGTGTTTGCCTTTTAATTGCTAGTTTTCTGTCTGTATCTTCCTTATTATAATCCACTTCCTCTTTGTATTTCTAAGCAGCAGTGATCACAGCTCTCTATCTTGTGTAATGTTTCCTATGCTGCCCTATAAAGCACTGCATTTGTTGTCTCACATTTTGTCTTCTCCGAGATCCTGAGTTCTTTGAGATAGGGACCAGGATCCTCAGTGATAATACAGTGCAAACTCCTTTATTTTGTTTGTTTTGAACTACATGCTCCTTAACTAATTGCCAACTCTTCTTTGACCTGCTTTCATAAGCAAAGCAGACTCATTAAAAATAACACATTAACTATAGGCAAATGCACAAGTGCATAATTTAGTCTCAGATGAAGATTTGTGCTTTAATTTTGGTTAGCTGATGACAATTTTATTTTTTGCTGTGTATTGTTAAAAAATGGGACAGTATGTATGAATATGAGAAATTCTAGATTTTTGGAATAGGAAAATGATTTGTTACTTTTTTGGGCCTTTGGAATTGGGATATACTTACCACCTTTGAGTAAACCTAATGTTTCCTAATGAGCAATCTCAGCAGGCATGGGACACATCTATAATCCCAGTACTGTTAGAGGCAGAGGCAGGAGAGTGGCAAGTCTAAATCCAGCTTGGGCAATTTAGTAATTAGTAAAACCCTATCTCAAAGTAAAAGAAATAAAAAATGGACCAGGGATGTAGCTAACTGCAAAGGCTCAGGATTTAATCCCCAGTACCAGAAGAAGAAGGAGGCGAAGGAGAAAGAGGGGGAGGGGGAGAAGGAGCGAAAAAGGGAAGCGGGCGGGGAGGAGAAAAAAGCAAGCTTTTCCACATGGAATTGAGCTTGTATTTTTGTTGTTGTTGTTGTTGTTTTGTTGTTTTGTTTTGTTACTGAGAACCAAACTCAGGACCTTGCACATGCCAGGCAGGTGCCGTGCTGCTGAATTATATCCCAAGTCCCAGTCTATGTTTTAACCTGGCTTTCCTGTGAAGTCAGTTTATCTAGTTTATAATGCATCCTGTTTTCATTGTTCATCAGCTCCCACTTGTTAGTCTATCCTACAACTCCCTTTTATAGATACAAAATAGATGAAATTGAGATGAATAAAGTCTAAAGTCCAAGACACAGTGTCCAAAATCACATATCTAGCAATTGATATACTAGAATTTTAATTCATATCCCTTAAGGTTCTGGAGTTTATGCTCTTTTACTATTTATTATCATAGGGTGCTTATGATGAAGAAGAATTTTTCCTAATATAGGTTGAAGTTTGCACAAGTATGCATCAAAAAGAGCAGAAACATTGTGTGGAATTCAAGTTGACTGTCTAATCATGGTATCATGATAATACTGGTTGCTCAGACCTTTCCCTTGTTTACTACAGCCCTCAGTGATGAAGCTTTAGATAGCAAATAAACCAGAATGCCATCAGTTTATAGTGGAGAAATGTTCCTTTCATACTGACAATTTCATACTGATGATCACTTATGTGTGAAATGTAGTCACAGTCAAAGGCTAGGCTTGTCAAGCTCATATTTTCAAAGAGAGTTGGATAATCTTTATAGTCTTGTGTCTTGAAATTGGGTGTTTACTTCCTTTTTTAGGAATTAATCTGCCACATGTCCCTAATACTTGGGTCCATGAATGAATGTTTTGTTTTTTTTTTTAAAAGATGATATGGAAGAGCTTCCTAAATGGTTCTCAAGTTTCACCTTCTATTTAACAGGCTACTATGTTTTGTACCAGTGCATTCTTTCTTCAACAGAATATATGTAGTATAGTATAACAAGCCACCCCATGCCTTAGTGGCTCAAAATAACTACATAACTACATTTGCAGGCTATTGTGTGGATTGTCTGTTTGGTTTCTGCTTGTCTCCTCTGTGCTCACTTGCTCAACTGCCAGCAGCTTAGAGGCTGGGCTGAGGTTCCCTGGAGTAAGAAGTGGCCTCAGGCACACGCCTGGACTTCAGCTGGGATGGCTTTCCTTAGCATGGACTCTTTCATCCTGTGCTGTTTCACCTGGTGGTCTCAGGGTTTCAAGGGAATGAGGGCAGAAGTCCTCAGGGTCATCTCTGCATTATGTTAATAAAAAAAAAAAATCCTAAGGCCAGTCTGTATTCAAGAAATAATGAATGGAAAAGTGCTTGAAAAGAAAGAACAACCTACAAGTATACACATATAACTGAATATATGTTTAAGTGTGCAAGATAGATAACCATACTATTAAGTTTTTGATAGTTCATCAAACAGAATAGTTGTACTGTCATTCGATTGTCTGTTCATTTTTATGCTTTGATTTTGTAACTTGAATAACTACTTCTGAGATAGCAATATGTAATGTATCAACTAGTGATGATTTCTTAATGTTATTTTTTCTCGATTTTTTTTGAAATTCTGTATCATTTCTACCCTTTTTTCTGTTTTGCCCTTTTTTTTTTTGTACAGGGATTAAACTCAACCTTGCGTTTGCCAGGCAGGCACTTATGCCACTGAGCTAAATCCCTGGCCCTGCTTTTTTTTTTTAAATTAAAAAAAAAAAAAGAAATCATGAAATTACTGGGCATGGTGGCTCATGCCTGTAATCCCAGCACTGGGGAAGCTGAGGCAGGAGGTTCGCCACAATTTGAAGGCTAGTGACATGGTAAATTTGAAGCCAGCCTGAACTACATAATAAGATCCTGTCTTAAAACACCAAAAAGAAGGAGAAGAAGGAGAAGAAGGAGGAGGAGGAGGAGGAAAATAGTGAAATAGATGGTATTGTTAGTGAGAAGAATGGTATTATATTTCAAAGAAGTCTGTAGACCTTTGGCCTACTTTGCAAACTTTTTCTACCATAAGTAGTTGTTAAGATTTTATGCTTGGGGCATTCAGGTTGAGTTTCGGTGTTCGCTGATAATCTAATTGATGTTATCCACCAAACAATGAAAATTATCCTAACAACTTGTACATAAACCTTTTCCTTGCCCCTGTACTACCAGTAGTAATGGTTCAAGTTGTTTCTTCCTAGAATTTGTATTTTTCCTACACTTGCCTCAGGAGCTGTCAAGAATATCCTCAAATGTTTTAGATAGTTAATTCTGCCTCCTTTTCCTACTCCCCTTTCCAGTGCTGAATTTATCTTCTTCAAACATCTTGAAAGTTATGTGTCCCTCTGACATTGTTTCTCTACTATACTGATTATTCTCCTAGGATCTTTCTACACATGTGGTCCCTGGACAATGAAATTGATGTTATTTATTGACTGCACATGTATTACCATAACATTTGCTTAAAATTAGCTCATGTGATTTTCACATAAAAGTGTTCGAAAGATATCCCTATTTTGCAATATCCCTATTTTGCAGAAGGAAAACTGAGTTCAGACAGGCTATGTAACTTGTCCAGAGTTGCAAAATGAAAATGATAAAGCTAGAAGCCAGACATTTTCTTTTCTTCTCATTCATATGTATACTTTCTCTGTTAGAGACACATAAAAGTAAATGTGGACTGCCCAATAAGAGTACATTTATTTATTCTTGATACTACTTTGGGAGTCTCTGGAGATGCTGAGATAATGTGTCTCTCCAGTGACAAATAAATAAATGCCTGCAACATAATGACATAAGTCACATGTTTTATGGATTCAGTTCCATGGGGGCACAAAAAAGAGAGTTACTAGCTGCCTGCTGGGGTTTTGAGGGAAACCCTCAAACAGGAGATATTATCTAAATTGGATCCTGAAGGATGGAGTTCACAAGGCAGTACAGAATCGAAGGATTCTAGAGAGAAGATAGATGCTTTAAATCCTTGTTTGTTTTATTTTGAGACAGTCTTGCTATATGTAGTTTAGGCTGGCCTTGAACTCACTATGTAGCCCATGCTGGCCTTGAACTTGTGGGGAACCTCCTCCCTCACCCTCCCCAGTGCTGGAATTACAGGTGTGCCTCACCATGCCCAGCTATTCTAAATACTTTTAAAGTTGAGTTTGTATTTAACCTAAAATTTGTCTTTTTCACATCCATTATTTTTAAACTAGAACTTTTTTTTTTTTGTACTTGGGTTTGGACCTTAGGTTTTTACATTGGATCACATCTCAGTCCCTTTTTTGACATGGGGCCTTGTTAAGTTGCCAAGTTGCCCAGGCTGAGCTCTAACTTGTAATTCCCCTGCTTTAGCCTCTCATAGTGTGGGAATTGCAGGTGGTATAGTGCTGCACCTGTCTAAACTAGAACTTACAGGATATGTTTCATCTTTGCTCATTTCCACTTAAGGTGTTGACTTCTGATTTTAAAAATCATCTTTTGTTTCTCTGTTTTGTACCATCTATATAGTTTTAAGAACCTGCCTTGTATGTCCTCTAAGTCTAAGGCAGCACTAAAATCAAAATTCAAAATATTATTTTGCAAAAGTGATTTAAACTTTTTTTTTTTAAGATAGGGTCATGATATATGTAGTTTAGGCTGATCTTGAACTCATTGTATCTCAGGCTGGCTTGCAACTCCCAGTGATCCTCCTGCCTCAGCCTCCCAAGGGAGTACAGGCATGTAGCACCACACCCAGCTCCTAAACTTTGTTTTTATTAGTTGAAAATATCCCCTGACCATCTATAAATATGTAAACTGTAGTTTTCATTTAGCTGATATTTAGATAATACAAGGGACCTTACAGTCATGCCATGATTCTAGTTTCATGTTCTTATAGTCCTGTCAGTGAAAAAAATTGAATAACCCAGGCTGTCTTTTAGCAATAATTACCTTTTTAAGTTTACATGCCATACGTTTCATTTCTTGTATAGGATAGGTCAGTGATGATGAGCCTTTTAGAGCTTTCAGTGGTATAAACAGCCTGCTGCGGCACGCATGCTATAGGTTTGCCACCACTTGCTGAGGTAGTTTTAAGTGCATAATTATATTAGTTTCCAGCCAATGGCTGCATTTTTTGGTTATGGGAACTATTTTTGTGCTGGGGAATCTCCCATGTCCCTTAAATTTTCCAGCTGAATTGTGCTGGATCTTTATTATACAACACGATTATTCTATGTTAAATCTGGTTAATACAGTTTAGGACCTTAAGTAGAGAATAGTATGTTTATCTGAATTGTATTTGATATCACTTAATACTTAATCTTTTTCTGCCAGGCTTTTAGTTTTCCTAATCTCCATCAAATTAATAGTATGTGACCCTTTCTTCCTTACCTTGTTCACCAGAAAGTTGCCTGATTTTACAGATAACATTTTTAGAAATATATTCTTAAAACTTAGGAACAATTTTTCCTTGTGAAATAATGGTAAAGAGGAGAGACTATCACAGTTTTTGCTGTAAAAAGGACAGATAATCAGTATTTGAGGCTTTGCTAAAATATAGTCTTCTGTACCTACCAAACTCTACAGATGTATTGAGAAAGCAGACAGTACCTAAAAGTATGGCTGTGAGTATATGCCAGTAAAACCATGAAAGCCCAATGGGTGGTTGGATTTGGCTTCCAAGCTGGTAGTGCACACACATCTGTTAAAGACCATTATCGAGGAATGTGATCATCATGTACTACAAACACGTATAAAAAATTATACATATGTATGACTAGTATGTCATCTGAAGCTAAGGCAGCAATAAAATGCAAAGTATTTTATTCAAGTATTTAAAGTGTTTGTATATACATGCATATATATACATATATGTATACACACACATGTATGAATGAAAGGGTCCAAGAGATGCAGGAAGAGAGTGGAGAAGGGGTTAAAAATATTTTTCAAATGTCATTCATGTACATGTATCAGCTCCCCATGATGAATGTAATCACTGTATACTATGAACATGTACCCCCAAAACTTAAATTGTGAAAGATCATTATTAAAATTCAGTCATAAATCAGACATAATCATTTTGTCTAATGTTTTATTCTTGTACAACTATTTTGTTGTATAATTTTTTGCTCACAGTAGTAAAATGTGCCCCCCTTGTTTTTTGTTTTGTTTTTGTTTTTTGAGACAGTCTTGTTCTGTAATTCAGGCTGGCCTTGAACTTACTGTGATCCTTGCCTCAGCCTCCTGAGTGTTGGGATTGCAGACATGTGCCACCACACCCTACTAAGATGTGCTTCTTGTAATGTAGAAGTTGAAGAGGACTATAATTTACCCCTTCACCTTGAGTTTTATTGATAAACTTTGTACATTTAAATGTGTGTGATGAATGGATGAAGTAATGAGCACAAGTACAGAAGTGGTAGCAAGTAAAGGGATGAAGTTAGAGCTTGGTGGTCTGTGGTCAGCAGTGAAAGGTGGGAGAGAAACAGCTCCTGGACATCCCCCTCGTGTTAAAATGGTCACCCTGTGGGGGAAGACTGCCCTACCTCCTTTCTCCTCAGAGTAAGTCTTTGCATATGTTGAGCCTATGATGTAACAATTGTAACTGTAGAGACACAGAGGAAATGAGCAACACAAACATTTTGCAAAAGGTAGTAAAAACTTATGAGTGTAAATATCACTAACCTGACTATCCTATTTTTTACCTGGTAACAGGTTTAATGGTGTCTTGTGGCACCTGTGCCACTGCTTGGCTTGATATTTTAAACAGTGTTAAATCCTGATAGTGTCTGTTACAACCCACTTAATACTTATCCTTTTCCCTTCTGTGGCATGAGATCCCACATGGCCTTCTAAATATTGCAGGCACCTAGCTGTGGCTGTACTATGCTAATAGAGAAGCTATTACCTGTCCATGTAGCTATTAAACATGTGGAATGAGATTGAGTCCAGTTTAAGGTGAGCAGTAGATGTAAAGTTTGCACTGGATTTTCAAGATAACATTAAAAATATTTATTTTTTTAATACTGTGATTATATACTGAATGCATATCCTACCAATCCCCAGTACTGGGATTGAACCCCAGGGCCTTCACACTGAGCTACATCCTCGCAGCTCTTCTTTTTTTTTTTTTTTTTTTTTTTAATTTTGAGAAGGGTCTTACTAAGTCACTAAATTGCCCAGACTGGGCCTCAAATTTATGATCCTTCTGCCTCACCCTCCTGTGCTACCAGGCCCAGCTGAAATAAAACAGCAGGTTAAAATATATCTAGTAACAGATTAGAAGATACAAGTATAGGAACAAACACACTCAGCCACCTGATATTTGACAAAGGGCCTAAACATGTTCACTGGAGAAAGGATAGCCTCTTTAATAAATGGTGTTGGAAAAATTGGCTCTCTTCTGAAACTAGATCCATACCTATCACCATGCACAAAACTAAAGTCTAAATGGATCAAAGACCTAAACATTAAAACAGAAACACTAAATCTACTAGAAGATAAGGAAGATAGAAATTTTGGAGACATACGGATAGGCAGAGAATTCATGAACAAAACTCAAACTGCACGGGAAACACTTCAGAGAATCAATAACTGGGATCTCATATTATTGAAAAGTTTCTGCACTTCAAAAGAAATCACTAACAGAGTGAAAAGAAAACCCACAGAATGGGAAAGAATTTTAACCAGCAATCCCTCAAAGGACTTAATATAAAGAACTGAAAAACATCAATCCCCCCAAATTCAAAGACCCTCTCTAAAAATGGGCAGCTGAGATGAACACACAGTTCTCATATGAAGATAAAAAAACAGCAAACAAATACATGAAGAAATGTTCACCATCACTGGTCATTCGAGAAATGCAAATTAAAACAACATTGAGATACCATCTCACACAGGAAAGAATAGTTGCCATCAAGAAATCAACTGATAACAAATGTTGGCGAGGCTGTGGGGAAAAAGGAACACTGCTCTACTGTTGCTGGGAGTGCAGACTGGTGCAACCACTATGGAAATCAATATGGAGAATTCTCAGAAGACTAAAATTGGAAGCTCCATTCAACCCAGCTATTCCCCTCTTGGGTATTTTCTCAGAAAAATGAAAAGTTCATATCACAGTGATATATGTGTACCCATGTTCATAGCAGCACAATTTGTAATAGCTAAATTTTGGAAACAACCAAGATGCCCATCAGCTGCAGAGTAGATGAAAAAGATGTATTTTTACACAATGGAATATTACTCAGCTATAAAAAAGATGATCTTGAGGCCTTCATAGGGAAATGGAGACAACTTGAGACTATCCTCATTAGTGAAATAAATAAGAATCATATTTATAAATATCACATTGTGTCTCTAGTGTAAAAAGTAATAAGAACTGTAAGAGTAATAAAACCCAAAATGTATAATTGCTACTATAAAAAAGAGAGGAAAAGAAAGTGCTCTAAAGGATATAACTGCATGTGTGTTTAAGTGTGTAAGATAAATGACCATATTACTGTTTTTGTTAGAATGTTGAGCAGAACTGTTAACAGTCTCACTGTTTGAATGTCTACTTTGTATGCTTTAATTTTGTAACTTGACCAACTATTTCCAATGATGACAGTATGTAACTTATCAAGTGGCAATTTCTTAGTGTTTTTGTTTTTTTGTTGTGGTTGTTCTTTTTTCTTTTTTCTTTTTTTCTTTCCCCTTTGGAATTCTGTATTGTTGCTACCCTCTTTTTGTTTTGTTTGGTTGTTTTTTTTTTTATTTTCTCTTTAAATTAAAAAAAATATATATATATAGCCAATATTCCTTTCATTAGTCCTGTAATTTCTTTTAAAAAAAATTTTAATGTGACCACTGGAAAATTTTAAATTATTTTTGGCTAGAATTCTATTTCTATTAGCACTGGGTCACAGAATAATGTATAAGATACATACAACATTTAAAGTATAATTTTCTTAAACAGTGCTAGTTATAGTTTAAATTATTAGAAGTATATATCATATAAATTATATGTTAATTATATATTGGTTTGAAAACTAAATTTGGTTCTATAAGATGGACTTTATCAGGCATCAAACTCAGGACCTCACGCTTGCCAGGCAGGTGCTGTGCCACCATATCCCTGGCCCCTGCTTCTGTAAGATGTGTTTCTATAGTAAAAAGTTGAGAACTTTTTATGATTTCTAAGTGGGTCTTCAGTTTTAGAAGTAAAAATTACTTAATATTTAATTTGTATATAAAACATCTTTGAAGAGCCATTGATTATTTTATTCTGCAACATTGAAAACCACCTGTTGGGTATATATGTTGTCCATCTCTTAGTTGATAAATTATTTGTTCTGACATAGACTGTTGCTTATAAGAGCCAGATTATGTTCATCATTTACCTCTGGAATTTTTTTTCTTCAACTCTGCTTTTTTTTTTTTTTAAGACCTAACTCTTAATGCTATTGCTTCAGAAAAGTTTCCCGATCTTTTTTGCCTTTTCTCCCTTTCCTTTGTTATTTTTTCTTTTTTGCATATATGCCTCTGCCTTAGAAAGATCATATTTGACTTCTTATTTTAATGATATACAGTCAGCTATTACATCCTGTATGAATACTTCAGGAGGATCTTTTTTTGGTACAACTAGTCATATAATTTGGCAAATGTGTATTAATTAGTTCTTTGGATCTCATTTGTGATATAGCTAGTTTCTTTCTTTCTTTCTTTCTTTCTTTCTTTCTTTCTTTCTTTCTTTCTTTCTTTCTTTCTTTTTTTTTTTTGTCTTTTTGAGAGAGGGTCTCACTATAAGGTTCAGGCTGGCCTTTGTAGTCCAGGCTGGTCTGGAACTTACAACAATCCTCTTGTGTTAGCCTTCCAATTGCTGGAATTACAGGAATGTGCCACCATGCCAAACTGACTAATTTCTTTCAAACTTTTATTTCCATACATTTCATTTTTTTTGTTGTTGTTGTTGTTACTTTATAGACACATATACAATACACAAATGAAAAAAATCACAGTGAATTTCCCCAGATCTTCTTGGGATAATCCAAACAGATAGATACACTAACCAGGTAATAAACATACAGCCATGAAAATACTTTAGAATGGTGGGAGAAAGAAAGAAGGGGATTTCAGGAAGGAGAAAAACTTTTAAAAAATAATGGCTTAATTATATGTTACATATAATTATTGAAAAGTAGATCAAAGTACACTTTTTTTCTGTAGAGTTTACATACCTTAACCTCTCAGAGGTAATCATTATTAGCGTTTTCCTTTATGAACAATATAGAAAACACTTACTAGCACAAAAACATTTCCCTTTGCTTTCCTTCCCAGTCTCTACCGTTTGCCACACACATACATATTTTTGTGGTTTTAAATAATGTATTGTATATTTGGTAATTTGAGTTTGAGTTTTTCCTACTCTACCTTAGAAATCTTTGAGTCTCTTGCCTTTTGATACTAGATGAAATTTTTAAAAATAAATAAATACATGAAGAAATTCTAGCCATACAGTAAAGCTGTGAATAGAAGGGTCTCCAAGTCTTAACCCTACTCCCTGACTGTTGCTACCTTGATTTTTGTGTAACATTATAAAAAATTTTGATGTTTCTGTAAGTACCTTCAAAATAAGATACTTTCTTCCTTTTTCTTCTTGTTGTTTCTTTAGTCTTCCTGTTTTCGAAGTTTAAAAACATAAATAAGATCATTATATACTTTTTAAAAATATAGGAACGCTCAAGCTGGAGATTGAGCTGGATTTTTTTTCCTAGTAACATAACTCATACTTTTTCAATGACTTTTTCTCATTATATGAAGTACTATAACCTTTTCCTTAGTATTAGATGCTTAGATTTCCATTTCTCACTATTATGTTAAACCTTTTAAACATTTGTTAAGTATTTGCATTGATTCTAGCAATTGCTTTTCAACAAAAGGTTAAAATTTTAAAGAAAAAAGAAAGGTTGAATTTGTTTTCAGTTTGACTCCAAATTTCAAAACTAGTGGAACTTAAAGTCCAGTATTGGCTGCTTTGTCTTTAAATTGCAGAATATAGATGTCTAATTTAAATTTTGGTTTTATTAATCTTTCGAGCAGTTAATCCTTATTTGAGTTCTATGATACTATGAAAAATATTGCCTTAAAGGTATAAGAAAAAGCTAATAAATGTGTCAAATTTTAATGTGAAATTTGTGAAATGATAGGTAATTGGTTTTTGTTTTTTGTTTTTTAATCAGTGACTTTTTTGAACGGACCATTCTGTGCAACAGCCTTGTATGGAGTTGTGCTGTGACGGGTAGACCTGGACTGACATATCAGGAAGCACTTGAGTCAGAAAAAAAAGCAAGACACAATCTTCAGAGTTTTCCAGAACCACTAATTATTCCAGTTTTATACTTGACAAACCTTACCCATCGTTCACGCTTACATGAAATTTGTGATGATATCTTTGCATATGTCAAGGATCGATACTTTGTTGAAGAAACTGTGGAAGTCATTAGGAACAATGGTGCAAGGTAAAGTACTTTTATCCTCTTGATAAGTATATGTCTGCATTGCTCAAAAGTCAAAACTTTATAAAAGGGTGACCTCAGGAAGTCATCCCTTTTACTGTTCTGTCAATATCTCGTTATCCCACATATAGCCTGGCTTTAACAGTTTCTTACATATTCTTCCAAATCTAATTTATGCATATGCCACGAAAACCATGTACATGTGTGTATCTGTGTCTGTCTTACAGATATACACACACTCCTCCTCCTTTTTTTTTTAAACTCCTCCTCCTTTTAACACAATAGCTAACATGCGATTTTCTCTTCTTTTCACTTAAAAATATTTTAGAGATCACTCCATTACTATATTAATCACTTTCCTTCTCTTTAATTTATTATGCAGTGAGTCCTATTATAGAAAGTAGAGTCTTGTTTTGTTTTTTATTTTGAAAAGTACTAGGGTTTGAACCCAGGGCCTTTGCACTGAGCTATGTCCTGAACCCTTTTTAATTTTTTTAGAGACAGGGCCTCATTTAGTTATGTACTTGCCCAGGCTGGGCTCTGACTTGCAGTCCTGCCTCAACCCCCCAGAGTGCTTGGATAACAGGGGTGTACCACCACACCCATAGGGATTCCATCTTTAAGAGTGAAAAACCTTAAATAATAATATGTACATATCATCATTACGTTACCTAATAAAGTTTTTGCTTGTATTTCTTGATAGGTTTTAGTATTGAATTTAATAAAACTAGAACTGGTCTTATAAACTCTACAAACTTCTTTTCTTATTCCCCTCCCTTCCTTTCCTCTCCCCTCCTTTCTTTTTTCCCTCTTTAATCTTTTTAAAATACTTCATTGAGATAAAATGCATAAGGCCTGGGAATTTAGCTCAGTGGCATAAGCACCTGCCTTGCAGGCACGTGGTCGTGAGTTCATCCCTGGTACCAATTAAAAAAAAAAAAAGAGAGAGATACAATGCATATACCACACAATTCAGTATTAGTTCTCTTTTACCCAGGTCTTCAAGAATAAGGTATATTTTTCATATATGAAAATAAAGTATATTTTTCATACATGAAAGATTTACTGACTCAGGAAGCTAAGGCAGGAGGATGGCTACAATAGTGAGGTCAGGCCCACCCTGAACTTCATGGTGAGACTGTCACACAAAAAGATTTAAATGACGTAATCTATGGCACTAAATTAAAAATGCAGTGTTGGGCTTTATCATAGAGCACAGGCATGAGGCCCTGGGTTCTGTCCCCAGCACTGAGGGAAAAAAAGGAAAGAAAAGTTATTAGTTTCCTAAAGTATTAAGAATTTGTGATCATTGATGTTTATCATAATAAATGTTATTTGCATTAAATGTTTTTATAGCCTTTCTTGGCTTTTGTGTGGGGTAGGTAAGGGGTAGCTTTGTTTTCTGGATGCTACCCTCTCCCCATTATTGATCTGAAATTTTTTCTTTTAATTTTAAACTTTAGCATTCAAAAGTTAACTTAATTATGTTCTTTATGGTTTTATTTTGGAGAATAATTACAAGTTTATAAGTAACTTTAATAATACCCTAACTAAGCAGGCATTGTGGTGCATGCCTGTAACCTTAGCACTTGAGAGGCTGAGGCAGGTGGGTCACTATAGTTTGAGGCCAGCCTCGGCTAAGAAGTGAATTCAAGGCCAGCCTGAATTGCATAGTGAAGCTCTATCTCAAAAAGACCAAAACCGAAACAAATCAAAACACCTAAGTAATATAATCCATTTTAGTTACTAAATGCTACTCTACATTATCTTTAAAAAGCCAAGCATGGGGATATAGCTCAGTGGCACACAGCTCCTACCTAGCAAGCACAAGGTCCTGAGTTCAATTCCCAGTAGCCATTAAAAAAAAAAAAAAAAAAGACTCTAGTAACTTAGGGCTGGGGATTTAGCTCAGTGGCTTAAGTGCCTGCCTGGCAAGCGTGAGGTCATGAGTTTGATCCCGGTACCCCCCCCCCCAAACAATGTTTTTATGTTAAGATCTAAGATTGTTTGGATTTGATTTTGACAATTCAGTAAGGTTTTTTAAAATTGTGGAAGCAACAAATAGTAAAACTTGAAAGATTTTTCATATACATAATGACTTTTGGTAAAATTGTATCTTTAAAAACATTTAAAAAATATAAACAAAAAGGGAAGGAGACTAATAAACCACCAGTCATTCCACCAAGAAAATACCTTTTATTTATTAATTTTTTTGGTACCAAAAATCAAACTCACAAGCTTGCGCTCACCAGGCAGATGCTGAACTATATCCTGGCCCCTAGATTTTTGTTTTGTACTGTATCCACCAAAAGAAATGATAAAAAAATCATGTTTTGGGACAGTTAATAGCTTTTTATCTTTATGGCCACTCTTTAATTTGGCTTATGCCAAAATATTTTATAATTTTAAAACATTGTGATACATAAGCCTCTAACATTAGTAATAAGCTCACATTTAAAAAATGCAGTGGCTTAGTGTTTCCTCTGTAACATTTTTTTATTTTTGTGTCTTAAATATATGCTCAGGTAGATGTAGCTGTTACTAAGAGCAGTAAGCTAAGGTACAGTGTAAAAACAGGAAACATGGAAACAATTTTATTGAAATTCATTAAGAATCACACGTCTGCCTGTTTAATAGTCTTTTAAATTGTGAAATGTAAGAAATTGGTGTTTTTCTGAAAAATATTGAGGCTTAATTTGTTTATGTATTGGACATTCTTAGTCTATGATCATGCCTAAATCTCCCCTCCCATTCCCCCTTAAATACAACATTCTAGGTATATTCTTTTAAAATAGTGTAAACTGTTTTTCAAATACAGTTCAGCATAGAACTGGATTAATCTGAGAAGTGCTTGTAAGAGTTCAAAAACATGAATTCAGTGCATGACTACTTAATTTTTATTTAAAAACTAGGGACAAGTTGGGTACACTAGCATGCTCTCCTGTATTCTCAGCTAGTTAGGTTGAGACAGGAGGATCAAAAATTGTGAGTGTCTTTCTCAAAAAGAAGGGATATATGGAAAAAATACTGCAGATGATTGCAGTTAATAGATCTATGAGCAATGATTAGTCTACGAAAGTAATAATTTAAAAGAGGGTTAGATAGGAGCTGAGTAAGAAAGGAGACTTAAGAAGAAACCAGTGATATGTTTTTATTTAAGCTTAGTAATCAAAGCTTCTTTCTTTCTTTCTTTCTTTCTTTCTTTCTTTCTTTCTTTCTTTCTTTCTTTCTTTCTTTCTTTCTTTCTTTCTTTCTTTCGACAGGGTCTTGCAATGTAGTACAGGCTGACCTTGCATTCACTGTGTAGCCCAGCACTGGTCTCAAACTCACAGTGATCCTCTTGCCTCAGTCTCCCAGGGGCTGGGATTACAGGTGTGTGCCACCATTTCTGGCTCAGTTTTTTTAGTCCAAAGCAGAAATTTACCAGAAAAATGTTCAGAAATAATTTAAGACCTCCTTCCTTTAGGATTAATTGATACTGTTACTTGTTTTTCTGTGGGCCTTGTGAATCTTCCACACAACTCCATGAGATATGAAATAATAAAATAATCCACTTTAAAGGGATGTACCTTTATATGTGTGTCATACTTCTATTACAGTAGTATTCAGAAGTAATTTGAGTTCCTTCTTTGTGCCAGACACTGATTTAGGTGTTGTAGATATTACCCTAAACAGCTACTCCTCTTACCAAGGCAAATGGTATTTGTTGCTTCTCAAATGGCAAATATGAAACCTGCCTTGAAGCTTTTGAACTTACTCTTTTTGTGGCCTGGAATTCTTTTGACCTAGACACCAGCAAAATCTCTCTTGACAATGACAATGACACAGAGGAAAGACTTCTTTATGTCTTCCCTCTGTGTCATTGTCATTGAAGACGTTTTGCTTCCTATCTAAAATGTATTTCCTTGCCCGCTAATTCTAATTGTGATAAAATACCCTTAACACACAAAGTAACTTTTTTTTTTTTTTTTTTTTTTTTGCTGTTATTGTAGTACTGGAGATTAAACCCAAATCCATTTGTATGCCATTGAGATATATCCCCAGTTCTTCTGGCCTCAAATTTGTAGTCCTTCTGCCTCAGCCTGATGAGCAGCTGGAACTACAAGTGTGCAGTCCCACAGTGCCCTATTGTGAACATGTGAAGAATACAGTTCAGTCCTTGTCCCCAGTTTTATATCTCCCTTCCATGCTCTGGTTTTTTCTGCTTGACATCATACTTATTTTAATCTATTTTATTGGCAGTCTCCAATAAACAAGTATAAATTTGAGGAAAACAAGTATAAACAAAAAACAAACTTCAAATTGAGATGCTGTAAAGGCAATGGTAGATACACTAGAACAATGACAGAAGTGGTTGATGTTTGTAGTAGAGTGGTCAAAGAATGCTCCCTTGAGCTCTGAGACCAGATGAGAGAAGAAACCAATCATGTCTCTGTAGAAAGGTAAAAGCCCCAAGGAAGAAATAATTTAAAATATTGCTCTGGCTGCTGTGAGGTGAAATAATTGGAAAGCTGTTAATCAAAAGCTCAGAAACTGGAACCAGTTTGGAGGCTGTTACAACAGGTCTTAAAAACAGATAAGACCTTCGAGTTAGGTAGCAATGGAGCCACGATGAGAGAAGTGAATGGGTTCAGAATATTGTGAATGAAGAGCTAGTGGGATTTATTGATGGATTGAGCAGAGAAGAGTATGGGAAAGGGGGAATCATGAATGGCCTCAACCTTTTGCTGCCATTACTGGATGGTAAGATACAGAAGGCTTAGAGAATAACAATATGGTAGATATCTTTCTTTTCATCTTACACCTGATTATTTTGATTGCTCTGGTTTCTGTTTCACAGATATGCTCATATTATTCATAAGTGCCTCTTATAGGCTAGGTCCTGGGCTGGATGTTGTGGGTATGAACAGTATTAAGATGTTCCTAAGGAGTTCAGTTAGGACAGATGTAAACATGCAGAATTGCCAGATACTAAAATAAGTTTGTGAATGAAGCACTTCAGCAGCATACAGGTTCAGTGGCATTGATGCTAGGCCTGGGTTCCTGATACATATTAAATCCTATCACTGTAAGCTCTTTGTTACATGGTTACAGGTGTTTCTTTGACTTTCTGTTTTTTGTTTTGTTTTGTTTTTCCTTCAATGTGCAGTAAATGGAAAAAGAAATTTAAAGAATAATAGTATAATTAAATAATAAAAACACAGTAAACATCAATGTATCTACCAGATGGTTTTAATGAAATATCTTTTACTTTGCTTTTTACTTACAGTTTGAGAAAGGTCAGGAGGCAGATAGTGATAGTAAAGGACTTTGGAATTACATTGACCTAGTTATTTTGAGATTAAAATGAGTTGGAGGATGCATATTTTGAATCTTTAAATAGAATGTTTAACTTTAGATCTTAACCATAAATATCTTTGTCCCTTTACTGTTTTTACTTAAATTTCAATTAAGATAACTTTAACATGTAAATATGCCTAAGTTGGCTGGATTGGAATTGTGCTTCTATCATCTACTTAATTACATGTGTAACTTTTTGGCAAGTAATTTAAAATCACTTATCTTTTTTAGATTTTTCAGGATAGACCATGTAGTATTACAGTGGAATAGGCCAGAAACCATGCCTATTTTAAATTATTTGGTTTATATATTCTTAATCTGTTTACCTATATTCTTACTGTCTCATTTACTCCCCCCCCCCGCCCCCGTGAGACAGGGTTGCACTATGTAGCACAGGCTGGCTTTGAACTCTTACATAGCCCAGTGTGACCTCCATCTCATGAAGTCCTCCTGCCTCAGCCTCCTGCGAGCTGGGGTTCTAGGCATGCATCACCAAGCTCAGCTCTTTTTTTTTTTTTTTTTTAACTATCTCTTCCCCTCTCTTCTTCCTCTTCCCCCTATTTCTCTTCCTTCTTCTTCTCCTCCTCCTTTTTTTGCATTTCACAGTTACGGATTAGGTGCTTTCTCCTGCACACCAAGATTTTCTGTTTTACAGTAAGCAATCAGCTAACAGATTTCTCAAGAGTCTTCGGTTGTTTTTTGTGTTGCTACAAATCAAACCCAGAAAGTAGCATAAGCTAGGCAAGCCTCTAGTACTGAATTTCACCCCCATGCTCTCATAGATTATTCTAAAAGATTCTTTGTCATTACTATGGCAGAGTAGTAAGGAAAAAGCTGATTACTTGGCCAGGATTAGAGAAAATAAGTGAAAACAATTTGGTTCTTTACCCTCTCTGTCCACCCTGCTTGCCTGCCAAACAATTTGCCTGACATCTGTTATCTGCGCCTGCCTCAGAACCTACTGGAAGAAGTCTGATGGTCTTGTAAAAAGACTTTTAAGAGAAAAGATCTAATACTCTGTGTTCCCCAAGTACTGTATGAATTGAAATTTGGAAATAGGGCCAAACACAGTGTGTTTATTGCAGGCAGCTGAGTGGATGCTCATTGAAGAGAAGATTAAACTTGTCAATTTTAATAAATTTGTGCAAATTTTTTAAAAAAGGACCATTAAACTGGAAGTCAGGTCTATTGATTCCTAAAGACTTACCAGATGTTTTGTGTATACTTTATATCAGTAGGTATAAGGCAACTTATCATCTCTGTCCACTTACAGATGAGGAAACAGATCCAAAGAAGTTACAGTTTTTGGTAATTGCTCAACATATATTTATTGATCTTCTAGTATTTGCAAAGAAGAGAAAGAAAAAATGATTATACTTCTAGAGAAGAGTTACAACTGCCTAAAATAGACTATAACAAATAACTGCCAGATGCTATTAATTTAGAGCAGACTGAAGGTTGTCTAGAGCTGACAGCTACCTCATTAGTCAAGGAGCAGATTAATTTGAGAATAAGTTAATAATTTCAGTATTTTGGAAAGACAAACTTTTCATTTTAAGATACTCATTCTGTATTTGTTTGTGGTCTTCTAGAAAATGATACAGAAGCAGATTTTAAGGCATCCCTGTTTCAAATAGCTTTATAATTTTCTTTTTAATAAGCCTGATAATTGGGCTGGGAATTAGGCTCAGTGGCATAAGCGCCTGCCTGGCAAGGACAAGGTCATGAGTTTGATCCGTGCTATCAAAAAAAATAAGCCAGATAATCATGGTGTAATGATCAGTTAAAAGTAGGGATGACAGCTAGGACTTAAATGCATACATGATTCAGCCATATTCTTTCCTATCCTGGAATTGGAGAATTAAATCAGAAAAAGGAGGTGGCAGTCATACAACAAATAAACATTTTAGGCCGAGTGCAGTGACACACATCTGTAATCCAGTGCTCAGGAGCCTGAGGTGGGAGGATTGCTTTGAGTTCCGGGTCAGCCTGGGCTACAAAATGAGTTCAAGGCCAGCCTGAACTGCATACTGAAGCCTTACACAAACTAACAAAAAAAAAAGGACTTATTGAGTCATTAAATCTGAAGGTAGAATTAGAGGATGAGAAAATCTGAAAATTTTAATCAAAGTATAATTATACATTATTGAAGTGGACTTTGGACAATGTTTTCAGACATTTTTATAAGCATCTTATATGTAAGAATCAGTACATTAATGTATTATTTGAAATCAAGTTTCAAAATGATTTATGGACAGGTATCTGCTTTTTGTATAATTTCCACTTCTAACCTCATTCACTTCACTAGTTCTGTCATTTTTTGTATCTGGAAATAATCCACAAATACTCATCAAATGTAGATGTCATCAGTTTATGGAAACGTACTTTGTAATGCCCACAACTTTGGAATGTATAACTGATTCCACTTGGGGGAGAGTGGAACCTCTAAAATGCTATGATAAATAGTCTCCCACGTTTCAAAGGTACATACTACCTAATGTAACAGTGCCAGTTCTTTGAATCTTTTTTCTTTTCTTTTCTTTTCTTTTCTTTTTTTTTTTTTTGAGACAGCATCTTGCTGTGTAGTGCAGAGTAGCCTTGAATTCGTTGTGTAGCCCGAACTGACCTTGAACTGATGGCAATCTTCCTCCCTCAACCTCTGAAGTACTGAGATTACAGGGTTGTGCCACCACGCCTGGCTTCTTTGAATCTCAAAGTAAGCTGAAAACCCAAGACTTTGTGAGAAAGTCACTGCCATGGTGGCCATCCATGTGCTTTACCTCTGATGAGATTATAAAAGCTACTTAAGAGCCTGTTAACAGAAGTCTTGTACTAAAATTAAAAGATTAGTGTTAAAGCTGTCTCAAATTACTTGAGGCCAGGTGTGATGGCACAAGCCTGTAATTCCAGTACTCAGGAGCCTGAAGCAAGAGGATTGTTGTCAAGTTTGAGGCCAATTTGGGTTACAAAGTGAGTTCAAGGCCAGCCTGAACTACATAGTGAAACCCTGTCTCAAAAAGACAAACAAAATTACTTGAGATCCTCCTTGAACTTTTTTGGGAGGATAGTCACAGGGATAACTTTTGTCAGTTTGTGCTAGAAATATTTGAATGACTACCACAGAAAGGCCTTGGAGGATATATTTAAAATATGAGTAAAAGTCTTTTCTCGTTTAGAAACTTAAAAAGGTTTATGAATGACTAAAAGAAACATGAAATCTTAGGTACACAGTTAAGATATTCTGGGCTGGATGTGGTGGTACACACCTGTAATCGTAGCATTTGGGAGGCTGAGGCAGGAGGGTTGCCTTGAGTTTGAGACTAGCCTGAGCTACATAGGGAGTTCAGGGTCAATCTGAACTACACAGTGAGACTGTCTTAAAAAACAAAACAAAACAAAAGCTGTTCTGGAAGTTGCACCAGTTCATAGTAAATTTCAAGTGACAGGTGGCAAAAAATAATCCTAAAAGTAGATGTGGTGACAGCAACAAGAAATGGCACCTGACAGCAAGCGGGGGTGGGCAGGATAAATAATTTCTACAAAAAATGCTGGCATGGGTTATTGTGTAACCCAGTAGCATTAGAATACATTGCAGAACTGCTAGTATTTATTGAGTGAGCTTTTCCTATATGCTGGGCAGCATGCTAAATCCTTTCATTTTAATTCTCATTATTATGATGACTGACTCAGAATTTTCAGAAATGTTGTATGCTCTTATTAAGATTTTCTTTAAAAAAGAGTAAGGTTTGTAATTTTTAAAAAAATCTAGTGTATGTGTGCCTATAATCCCAGCTACTTGGGAAGCTGAGGCTGGAGTTTAGCCTGTGCAACATAATGAGATCCTGTCTCCAAAGGAAAAAAAATTGTATGTATAAACTTTAGTTTGTTTTTTTTCCTATTGGAGTAAAAGATTCATTTGTATCACAGAAAGTGAAAGACCTAGAGTCCATTTCCCAAATGTTCCCTTCATAGATAACAACTGTTAAAAGTTGAATGTATAAACTCACTTTTTTCCTATAGTTCACTAACTTTAAAAAAAAATAGCAAGCAGTCTTTTTATTTAGTAATGTTTTCAGGGTCTTCTCATAACAGGGCACATCACATAGATATGTACCAGTTCTGTTAGTTTTGCATAAACTGGTTTTAAGAACTGTTGGTTCTTTAAAAGCTTACTTGGAATATTGCCCTTTTTTGAGGATAAATTTCTTTTTGCTAACCTCACATGAGTTCTCTCCTTGAAAAAAAATGATTTTTTTTTTTGAGGCAAGGTGTCAGTGTGTGCCTGTACTCAAGTGATCCTCCTGCCTCGGTCTCAGGAGTGCTTGGGAACTAGAGGTGTGGGTCGCTGCCTCCAGCTTCAACTGCATTGTCTTTCATTCATGTCTGACCTTTAGCCAACTAATAGACCACAGTGCTAGTGGAGGTTAAATCAGTAAAACAGCAGAATTGGATTTTTACCAAAGAGTTCCGTTTATAACTTGGTTTTCCCAAATGGCCGCTACTATTTTTTTTTTTAATTTCTATTAGTACATGTTTGCAGTATATAATGATTATTCACTGTAGGAAGTTGATACATGTATATGACATATTTCAGTTCTATTTTCCTCCCTCCTCTCTGGTCTATTAGTCTGTTTTTCATTCTTTACATATGATAACTTTATGAGGTCTTATAAAACAAATAAAATGAATCTAATGCTAGAAAAATAAAAGACCTCATAAAGTTAGTTATTATATGTACAGATTGAAAACCAAACTAATAAAGCAAAGAACATATAAAACATATAAGACAGTTATGCTAAGTCATAGTACACTTTTAGACACCTTGTCTGCACTAGAGTGTAATACCCTTTCCCTCACTTCTCTCTTATTTTGTATTTTATATATACTGAATTTTTCATGTAAGAGGAACCATTAGATATTTAAGCTTGTGTGTCTGAGTCACTTCACTTAACATTATGGTCTCAAGATGCATCCATTTTACTACAAATGACTCAAGTTTATCCTTCTCTATGGCAGAGTAGTACTCTGTAATGTGTGAATGCCACATTTTCTTTATTCATTCATCTGTTGATGGATAGATAGGCTGTTTCCAAGATTTAACTATTTTGAATTGCACTGCTTATAAACATGGGTATGCATACATCTCTGTGTTATGCTGTCTTTAACTCTTTAGGGACAATACCTATAAAGGGAATAGCTGAGTCAAATGGAATTTCTATTTTTAGTTTTGTGGTTGTATGAGTTTACAGTCCTCCCAACAAAGGAGAAGAGTTCCTTCCTTCTACAGCTTCACTAGCATAATAAGGAAAATGGACTTTTTAGCTGGGCATACAAGTAATGCCAAGACTCTGGGAGGCTGAGGCAGGAGGATCTCAAGTTTGAACCCAATTTGGAAAACTCAGTAAGTTAATAAGACCCTGTATCAAAATAATTTTTTTTTTAAATTTTGAGATAGGACTGGGTATGGTGGTACACGCCTATAATCCCAGCACTTCAGAGGCTGAGGCAGGAGGATTGCTGTGAGTTCTAGGCCAAACTGGATTACAAAGTGAGTTCAAGGCCAGCCTGAACTGCATAGTGAAACCTGGTCTCAAAAAAGACAAAAAAAATATTTTTTTTTTTTGAGGTAAGGTCTCATGATGTAGTTTAAGGTGACCTTGAACTCAAAATGAGCCCAGACTCATTTTGAAAACTAAAGAATTGATTTTTTAATCTTTGAGCTCTTTTTTTATATTGCTATCCTTAATATAGTTAATGAACCACTAATTAAAATGCATTAACATTGAGAACAAAAGAGAAATAATATATTAAAATAAGATGAACATAAAAGATGAAAGTGAGGAACAACTAATTATTGTGACTTTTAAACATGTCAGAACTTGGATATCAGTGATATAGTCCAGGTGAGAATAATCAAGAAGTTTTTTTGATAAGGATTGACTAGAAATTTGGAGGAGAAAAAAAGATGATAGATAGATGAACAGAATGGGTTACAGGAGGGAGCCTTCTTATTTAGGTTCAAAGATAAGTGTTTAAAATTTCTAGCAAAACCTATTAGTTAAGTTTATTAAAATACTTATTTTTAAAAAAATTTTTAGAAGGCTTCCTTTCATTTGGCCAACTTACATTATTGACCTTTGTAAGGTCAAAATTCCTTCTTCCAGGGCAAGGAATATCCTAAGCTACATCCCAACATTGCTGTTTTCAGTCTTGAGTAACTCTAATATGTTGATAATATGACTTTTAAGTTCAAAGGAGGCTATTCAAGATAGCTATTCTTCTGTCTTTGAAATTCTAAATTACAGTGGAACCATCTTCTTTAGGTATATATGGCAACCATTTAATACTCTAAAAATTCATAAGTAGTAACACAAAAGATGAAAATAGACAATGATTCTGATTTTCTAAGCATGCCTAATCCAAATAACAATGGACTCAGCCTACTTAATTCTTAACAAAATAGTTCAGTGAAGTTTAGACTGATCATGCAAACAACTTTCTTACCTGTGCAAAGGACTTTTACATTGCAGCGTCCATTAAAAGTCTGTCTGGCGAAAGACTTTGAATGGTATGCACTGGGCATGGTGTTGATTAGTTTCCATGGTAGTCCCTTATTGATCTTTTGTACTAATGTCCAGTACCATCAACTGTGTCTCCATCAGCACTCATGGTCCTTAATAGAGAAGTCTTAGCTATAGTAAGAAAATAGTAAAAATGGGGAGTGGCAACTAAGTTGAGATTCACCTCTTTTCTAATATAAAAGAGAACCACATTTATTTGTTTCTTGTTGTGTCTGAGTTGATTACTACAAGGTAGTGAAGTAAAAGAATAGTATTTCTGAAATCCCATCTTTCATTTTCTTGCTTCAGCCTCCCAATGTAGGGATCACAGGCATGTGGCACTATAGTCGGCAGATAACAGTTAACGAACAACTTTGTTCAAAGAGATCTGGGATTATCCTAAAACAGAAAAACTATAGTTTGTTAGTTTTTTATGCTGCCTGGGACTTCCTGTGAATGGAATTCATCTGACATACGGTTCTGAATTATTGTTTTAAAAATGAAGTTATTTTTCCTTTTTTAGACGAATTTAAAGACATTCTCAAGATAAAAGTTAGAAAACTAAGAGAAATAACATCAGCTAAAATAGTTATTTTTCATTTTTTAGATGAATTTAAAGACAATACCAAGATTTAGCTCAGTGGCGTAAGCAGCTCCTGCCTGGCAAGCACGAGGTCGTGAGTTCGATCCCTGGTACCAAATATAAAAAATAAAAATAGTATTCAGTAAAAGTAAAGAATGGTAAAAGTATAAAAACCAGTATGAGAAGAAGGTGGTGGTACATGGCCATAATTTCAGCACTTGCCGTGAGTTCGAGGTCTGCCTAGGATACACAGTAAGTTTACAGCCAGCCTGAACTGAACTTTTTAAGTCGGGTCTTACTATGTAGTATGTAGCCCAGGTTGACCTTGATTTTGTGGCAGTCCTCCTGACTCAGGCTCTTGAGTTCTGGGATTACAGTCATGTGCCAACATAACTGGTTTGATTTTTATTTTGAGCTTTTAAAAATATGTAAACCTTTCTAGGTTCAAAAGACATACAAAAATAGGTGGTAAGTTATGTTTGGCCTGTAAGCCACAGTGGTACAGGGGAAAGGTTTGAATAGGGGTTGTAGGATAAAACTACTAGAGATCCTTTCTACTTAGAACCTCAGAGTATGGTATACAAAAGTGGCTTGTTATGGTGAAAAGAGCCCTTGGAGACAAACTGATTTACAAGTTTTGAGTGTCTTCTTTCCTAATCTATAAAACTAGTAATTGTAGTGTGAAAATAGGTAGTGTGAAAATAGTGGAAAAGAATGGCAGTGAATTAGGAAAGGAGTTGAATACATTTATCAAACATCAGCTATTTACTTTTTGTTTTACTTGGTTACCTCATAATTTTCTTTTTTTTTTTTTAATAATTTTATTTAAAGAGGAAAAAACAAAACAAAATAAAACAATAAAGGGTAGCAACAATACAGTATTCCAAGAAAAAAAGGAAAAGTACAACAACAATAAAACTTAAGAAATTATTACTTGACTAATTACATACTGACTTCTTGAAAATAGTTGTTCAAATTACAAAGTTAAAACATGTAAAGTAGACATTCAAACAGTGAGACTGTTAACAGTTCTGCTCCACGATCTGACAAAAACAACAATATGGTCATCCATCTTACCCACTCAAATATACATGCAATTATATCAATAGGGTAAAATTAAACA
>PVJX010015229.1:0-42997 GCA_004027295.1 Dolichotis patagonum
TGTGGCTGGCTGGTTCTCCTGGCCAGTGCTGGCTATGGGTACCCAACAGTGGTTGGCAGGTACACAGGTGAGGAGCTGGCTGCTGCTTTTCCCAGCCTGTGCTGGTTACCAGCGGGATGTATCCCCAATGGAGACTGATGTGCACTGGCTGTTGCTTCTCCTGGGGCTGGCACTGCATGGCTTGAAGGTCTCCTAGGTTCTTTCTGAAGCAGGTCACAGCAAACAGGAGCCACAAAATGTGGTATAGCAAGTACTCTGCTCTCAATATTGTACTCAGGACACATAATAGGTGCCATCTATAAGCAAGTTATTTAATATCACTGTACCTCAATTTTTCTCATTATAAAACGAAGAGACTACTCTTGCATCTAAAGCATCATTTCCCAAACTGTTCTAGAGAACACTTTCTATGAATGTCCATACAGAGTTGATGAGAGGATTGAAAAGTCTTTCATGGTCTGATAAGCTCTGAGCACAGTGCATACTACCAAAAAGGTGATACCAGCAACACAGAGTTATGGCTAAGTCAGACAGTTTGGTTGAGAGCTTCTAGGATGTTTCTCAATGGTCCTTACCTTCTAACATTCATGTTCTTTGATAATCTTTTCCTCTTGAGTATGTAGACTAGATTCACTGATATGTTTGCAATAGACTATGGCAAGAGTAATGAAATGCTATCTGGGATAAGGTCATAAATAATTTTTTTGTTTCCATCTTGGGTGCTTGCTTTCAGCTGCCATGTACAGCTCTGTGGAGAGGTATGTGCAGTAAGCTTGGAAGCAGATCTGCTGAGGCCTTCAATAACTCTATATGAGGAAACTGAGCAATCTTTCTTTGTCAAACCTCAGGTGAAACTGTAAGGCCTGGCTGACACCTTGATTACAGTCTTGTAAAAACTCTTGATTCAGTACAACCCTAGTTAAATTGGAAATAACAAATGTTTGTTGTTTTGGGCTATTAAGTTTAAAGTTTGCAACAGATAACAAAAATACTCAAATACCTAAACTTTTTTTTCTCCTGTTGCTGTACCTCTTCAAATGTTTCCAAGTGTATGTAGAAATTAAAAGATGAATAGATAAAGAACAACAGCTAAGAACAAAGTACCAACATAAGTCAATACTTTAACACCAATGTTTAGCTCCAGTAAAGCTTAATTAGAACATTTACTTTAGTTTCAAGACCACAGAGAGCCTTTCATATTGCATCCATGCCAAAATCCAATTCACAATTATAAATGGTACAGATTCCTATCTTAGCAAGCTTATAAAAAGAAAAAGCTAGGCATGGTGGTACAGCATGCAATCTCAACACTTGGTAGACAGGAGGATTGTTGCAAGTTCGAGACTAGTCTGGGCTACAAAGTGGGCTCAAGGCCAGCCTGAACTGCACAGTAAGATCCTGTCTCAAAAAGAAAAAAACAATAGAAAGAAAAAGAGAAAGTTCAGCACTATAGTTAGTGCTGCTAAGAAGTAAACCTTTTCTGGTTTTACTTATAATATGTAGGCTACACATGACTATACAATCTTTTAATACTCTGTCTGCTAGTGAACATAGTCCAGTCAACATTCTAGTTTATAAGCAATCAAAATAATCATTTTATCCTGAAATTACTAAAGGTAGAAAGGCAGATAGAAAGACTGAAATGTTATTTTCTCTATCCTACTGACTCACTTAGAATGAACTACAAATTCTCTCTGCTGAGCATGGATTCCATGTCAAATCAATTCTGGAAGGAATGCCTAATTTACTATTCTCCTGAAGTTGTTCAATGCACACTATATTAAAGGCTCTAAATTCTTTGGTAAAGAAAGTTGTTTATCTAGCATATCATTTTTCTAACATTTGTCAGTTTATTCCTTTTTTAAAATAGTATTTTAACAAATATCCCTTAAAATTTTCACAGGAAATGTACTTTGCAGGCTCTCTGAAGCTTTTTCTGGTCCTAAATAAAAGGATGTATTTGGGGCTGAGGATTTAGCTCAGTGGCATAAGCGCCTGCCTTGCAAGTGCGCGGTCATGAGTTCGATCCCCGGTATAGATTAAACAAAAAAAAAAAGGCTATATGACTGTTTCATTTGCAAAACTTAAAACAATTTACCTTGCCAAGTTGCTGGAGAAATTTCAAGTGTCTTTCTTCAAACTGTGTGGGGTCTCTGTCCTCAAAAGCACCAGGAGACAATGAAGCATTTATTCTGTTTGGTAACATGTCATTTTCTGTTAATAGTTCATAATCTGAAGAAATAAAGAATATCACCAGTTTAAGATGGCAAACATATTCTTCAGGTTAAATTGATATACATTAAGTTGACAAAGCAACAAGGATGAGTTAGAAAAAAAAAAGAAATACATTTGATACAGGGACATTCAAATGGTTTAAATTATACTAATGGAAGCCTTTATTACTCATAGGCTTTTGAGAAAGATCTTGGAAAGAATAAAGGATTGCTTTTTAAAATAGGTAGATGCCAGGCATGATGATGCTGTCCTCTAATCCTAGCACTCAGGAGGCTGAGGCAGGAAGATCACATGAGTTCAAGGCCAGCCTGAGCTACAAAATGAGTTCAAGGCCAGCCTACTATATACTACATAGTAAAACCCTGTCATAAAAATACAAAATATAAAAAAAAGTAAGTACTTTTAGTACTCATGAATTAAGGTCATATTTTGACTTTTGTAGTGAGATTGGTAAGTAATGCTGAAGCAAGAAGTACCTACGGGTCAACTACATATATTTAGATCAATATTTTAAAGCTCAGAACAAACAAAAATAAACTTACCTCATGTTTAGAAAGTGAGTCAATTATACACTATATGGCAACTATTTAAAAACCAAAAGAATTGTTATTAAAAGGCTGCCATAGCCAAGTAAAAATTCTTCTCATTAACTGGCAAACTAAATTAGGTAGATGTCTAATATTTCCAGGCCACAGGCATGTAGTAAGTTTTGTATGTTCTTTTCATTTTCAAAGAAATAAAATTAGGCTACTGTGGGAGAAAAAGGACTTAAAACTGTTCAAAAAGATTACACTATATATAAAACATGAGAAATCATATATGTACATAACACATTAAGAGACTGGTAGGAATTTTTGGGAAGGGATTACAAAATGAGTAAACATTCATTATATACAACAAAGATAAATAGTGATACCTGGAGTATCATACCTGGAGTGAATAAACTGTTAAGATCTCGTATGATGGCTCTGAAAGAAGGCCTAAAATCTGGTTCATAATCCATACAATTATTTATAAGGTTTGCTAATTCTGTCCATTTTGGTGCAGGAAGTTGGTGCCTATCTTCATAAAACTGTAATTTCTACGATTAGAGAATCAAATGTTAAGAATAAACTGTATCAAACTTTTAAAACTTAAGATATGCTAAGAAATAGTAAATCTGTAAAAGAAATTTGATGGATTACAGACAGAGCAATTCTAATTTCAGTCTATATCAACTTACTCTTTGAGAATCTAGAGCACTCAGCGGTTTATCTCCTCCACTGCAGATCTCCCACAAAGTGGTACCAAAGCTCCATTTGTCTGTTGCCAAATTCAGATTTTTAGGATTTTCAATGCATTCTGGTGGAACCCAAGGTATTCGCTCCTGAAGAACTTTTAAATGACAGAATAATGAACAGTTAAATAATCCCTACAAGTAAACAAATATTTTATATGCAAATATTTTTCAGATTCATTTGAATAAAATAATCTTTTTTGTTGGATGGAGAGTATTCATGTGCATAAAACTTAAGAGCTAAAGTGACTGTATTAGATAGAAAATTGAGACATAGAAGAAAGGTTTTAAAAATTTTAAATGTCAGAGATACTGAGTAATTAAGGTCTCAAGCTAAATATGTTTTCAAAAAATTTTTGTGACTAGAGAAATGTTTTTTAAAATGTATCATAGCACAAAGAATAATATCAGAAAATTTCACATTAAAAATGGATGAAGTAAGCCCTGAAGCAAGGCCAGCAGATGGCTGTAGCTGTTGGTTTCAAGCAGGCGCCTAAAGAGAATTCTTTCTGTGGTCTGTTGGCCACTTCAGAACTTTGGAAATGGAATGGTCAATTCATCAGAAAGAAACAGCAGGTGAGTATGGCGGACTTTAGGGGGCCTGCAGGGGAGAGACCCTGGCGCCTTGGGACCTGCACCATGCGGTTGACTCGGGGTGCCGGGAGAACAAGAAACTCCTCCCCTTTCTGGCAGGCAGCTGTGAGTGTGGCCGACTTTGGGCAGCCTGGAGGAGAGAGACCCTGGCGCATCAGGACCTGCACCGTGCAGTTGACTTGGGGTGCTGGGAGAACAAGAAACTCCCCCCTTCTCTGGGGGCGGCTGAGAGTGTGGCAGACTTGTGGCAGCCCGGAGGCGAGAAACCCTGGCACATCAGGACCTGCAAGGTGCGTTGACTCCGGATGCCAGGAGAACAAGGAACTCTTCCCATCTCTGGGGGGTGACTGTGATCCTGCCTGTGTGTGGGCTGAGAATCAGACATCTCATGTGTCCTGTCCCCCGTCCTGTGTCCCCCTTTTTCTCCCCCCTGCCTAGCAAGTGGGAGCCAGTGAACTACACATCTTGTGAAAAGATTGGCTATGTTATTTAGTATGAGCTCTCCATATGCAAAGATAAGGACAACCATTTGGTTGAAAACAAGAGGCAATATGACAGATATTGAAGATCTCTGGTTGTCTAGCTTTTAAATTTATGCTTTCTTATGTCCCGTTCCGTTCTGTCTTTGTTGTGTTTAATTTTACTCCCTTTTAAAATAAAAATTTTTTAAAAATGGATAAAATTCTATCTACCGTACATTATTAAGAATGAAAACTTTTAAAAATGATTTTATAGGTCATGATGACATGCTTCCAAGGAGAAATGGGTAGAGACCAGGATATAACTGTAAAAATTTGAATTGCAAAAAATGAAAGCTGCATGTTGTTATTAATCAAGAACATATCAGCAAATTGGAGTTTAAGAAAAACTAATATTTTTAAAGGTATTATCCAAGGAATACTTAATAAAGTTAAATATAATCCTTGTAGAACTTACTGTCCTTTGGTAAAACTGTAATACTAATGCCAGGATCACTAAGTTTGATGAAAGGAGGATTTCCTGTCTTCCTGTCTTCTTCTCTGATAAGTAGAATATTTTTGGCACATACATTCCCATGAATACGGTTTTTTTCTTCCTATTAAAATTAAATGCACATACATTCAAACATTCCACAAATATTTGAGCATTTAATATGTTCAAGGCCCCAAAGTAGATTAAAGAAAACACAAAACAATGCAAATATTAATTTGGAGGCATACTGAAAGACAATAAAAGGAAGTTTATGATAGCACTTCCTATTTTATACTTCATTGGACACAATGATATATACTCATGATGAAATGAATAAATTAAAGCTACCCAGTCTTCCAAAACAGAGATTCTCAATAGCTGGTACTTGAAGGCAGTAGGAAGTATTTTAAGTTCTATAGGACACAGGTACATTGTGTACAGTATGGGAACTGGCTTGCCCTGTGGTACTCTGCTTCTCTATCCATTCTTGTTTCTCACAGAATCCTAAAGTCTAACTGCCCACAAAGGTAGTAAGAATGTATTTTCTGTTATCCATAATAGCATGACATGTTTCTGCATAAATTCTGGTTAATTTTTATAGATCCAAGTGACACAAACTACAGTAAGAGACTGATAGTATTACAGAACTGTTTCTTTCAAAAGTGATTTTATATCAATAAATATATGTCTAAAATAATCCTTTTCAACACCCAACCTATTCTGAATGACTCAGCACCTATTCACAGATCTCTTGTTGCCAAGATGACTTCTAGATTGCTTCATAGGATGAAACAATACATTTTCGTAAGAAAGAATACACTAATTACTTACTAGAAAATGCATAGCCCATGCCAACTGTTTAGCCACTTCAAGTTTCCATAATATATTTATAGAATTTTTATTTTTTTTCAAGTATGTATCTAATGATCCAAATTTTACAAACTCCTGAACGAGAATATCTGCATTAAAATATAGACAAGTATATAAACAATTAAAATGTATAATTTAGATATTTATAAATGTTTATATTTATATAAAGATACTGTCAGTAAAGAAATTAAAACTCATTAAAGAGAACAAAAGTTATACAACATTGTATTTTTTAGTTTTTCATTTATAACAGCAAGATGTATTAACCTCAACAAATACATATGATATATAATTACATGTGAGTATGACAAATATATATAAAATATATCATTATTCCATAACACCTGGAAAATATATCCAGTATCAATATCCATTTCTGTGAGTTCTATTAATAATTTAGTCTATCATTTATATGCTTTATCTTCATAAATCCAAATACTTTTGTACTGAACAGGTCAGTTGTTCCACTGTTAAGCTAGCCTTAATCTGTGCTGATATAATGAACACACAAAAGTATATTTGTTTACTATATGTTACTGCTTGTGCATTTTAATATAAGCTATATTAGCTGGTAACACAAATTATATTAGCTGTCTTCTGCAATGTAACATCATTTATTGATTTCCTTTTACACAAGGCATAACTGAACAGTCCTATAATGTTTTTAGGTTTAGCAACACTTAATTCCTATTGAGTTATAGTTTATATTGATATTGGTGATCTTGAAACTGAAATTTTATATAAGCAACAACAGATTCACTGAGAGAGGCACGATTTAACATAAGAAAGCCAGTGGTTTTACTTACTCTCCTCTCCACAGACACATACACCATAATTTAAAACCAAATGCTTGTGAGAAAGCTGACTCATCATGCTTGCTGCTTCAAAAAAAGACTAAGGGAAAGAAAATAACAAATGCAAAGGAATTATTGTTTGGCTGTTTTTGCTTTGTTTTGTTTTTTTGAGACAGGGTCTTGCCAAGTAGCTCCAGCTGATTTTGAATGCACTATCTATCCCCAGCCTGGTCTCAAATTTGCAATCATTCTCCTGCCTCAGCCTCCTGAGTGCTGGGATTACAAGCATGCAGTACCATGCCCAGCTGTTTCACTGAGGTCTGTAAGTACATACATCATTCAGAAAGATACTCTCTGCCATAAAAGTATACTTTTTTCTACTCTTAGCAGGATTTCAGATAAGGTTAAAATGTGATTTGGTCCCTTTATATAGATTTGTAGATGATATCAACCTTGATGTTAGGGTTCTTTTAGAAAACCCCTAGTAATCTTGGAATATAGACACAGCAATGAGAGAGACAGCAAAGGTGGTAGTGGGTGCCATAAATGATGCAAGTCAAACACTCTTAGAGCTGTGACACCAAAAATAGAGAACAAGTACAACTAGGGGCAGACACTAGACATAGTAAAATGGGACTGTAATCGATGGACATGAGTTTTACATAATGGTTCCTAAATAATTAAGAATAATTATTAATTAGTAAAGATAAATAGCATGATACCTGTGTCAGGATACTGGCATGTTATTAACATCACTCTAACTCAACTAACCTTTAACAGGAACTTCTAGGAATAATTATTCAGAGGATCATGATCACCACCACTGTGGTGTTCTGCGTCAGAACAACTCTTTGGTTTATATTTGGTTATATTTATCTTCCATTAACATCCCTTAAGACATTCTAAGTATCACAAATGTGTGTTCTGTCATCCTTAGATATGTCTTGCTATGTTTAGAACTCTGGCAATGACTGCTAGGTTTCTGCCAATCCGCACCTCTGAATGGTGACCAAGGCATCAATATTTCACTCAGTGTTCCTTAGAACAGCGCCTTTCAAATTGTTTTTTCAGTGTATGAATCATGGAGGAACTTCCATATAACCCATAAAGTTCAAGAGTGCCAAGTTTAAAAGTCATAGCCTATAATTTTTCACAGCCTCATTTAAAAAGCATCCTCAAAAAGGTCCTTGATACACTTTTAAAATTATAATTTTGGCCACTGTGGTGGCACACATCTGTAATCCCAGCACTTGGGAGGCTGAGGCAGGAGGACTGCTGAAAGTTCAAGGTCAGCCTGAACTGCAAATCAAAACCCTGTCTCAAAAAGACAAAAAAAATTTAAATAATAAAAAATAAAATTGTAATTTTGCATAGCTTCATGCATAAATGTTACATGCATATGAATGCACATACACTGTCAACTACATGGACTACCCAAAGAACATACATACCTCTGAATAGTTTCTATGTGCTTTATCCAGAACTTTCAAAAGAACTTCCGTTTCATGAAGCTGACCATAGTCTCCTACTTCTCTTCTTAGTCCTTTAAAAATTTTTGTGAAAGTCCCTTGGCCAAGGCTTTCATTCTTCAAAAGAAAAAAGGTAAGTGAGAAGAGAACTGAGCAAAGATGAAGAAAGACAGGGGAATTAGGAAATATATTGACAAAACTTTTTTTAAAAAGTCATTGAGTAAATATTTCCCTTATAAACTAAACCTAGATATGAGGTTCTCAAATTTTTTCTTCTACTTTAAACAGTAATTAAAGATTAATGAATAAGGTGTATCTTTGTGTCTACCCTGTTTTAAACCTACTGCTATAATTATGATTTTTTAAAGAGTCATTGTTTACATTTATTCACAAATGAGTCTCTTCCTTTGTTTGCCTTTTCTACTAGTATAATAGAAAGGAAAAACAGTAGTCTGTTCCTTTTCACTTACTAAGTGTTTGACTTTATTAAAGGCAACTTAATGTCTCTGTGCTGTACTTATCTTAGTTGCTTTATCTGAGGAAGAGGAAAATAACTATTTTTCCCCATAGAACTGTTTTAACCAATAAACAGGAAAACAATATAGTATAGTTCATGACACATACTAAGTGCACATTAAGTGACAGATACAACTAACAGCACCAGTATTAGTGTTTCTTATATATCCATACAGAACAACTGTTGAAAGCCTGTACTCTGAAATAGGGCTATATTCAAACTCAACCTCCACTACTTATTACTTCTGTAACATTCCTGTTACTCAATTTCACAGTTCTGGATAATTTTACTTTCTCTTTCTGAAATTCCAACACTTTCTCTTTATGAAATTCACATTCTTCCCTCTATGTACTTTGATTTATCTTTTGCAACTTCCATTTTTTCTCCATATCTGCTGTTTCTTCAGATCTGTATTTCAAATCACTAAGTCTCTGTTCAGTTATAAGTAATCTGTCTTCTAATATTTTCATTGTGTTTAAATATCAGCACAATTATTTTTCATGTCTATTCTTTTGTGCTTCAAATTTTAATAGTGTCTCACTTTTAACAGTGTCTCATTTTTAACTCAAATTTTTAGATTATTTGTTTCATTTTGTTGTTTTGAGACAGAGTCTTGCTATGAATTTTAGGCTGGCCTTGAACTCACTACATACCCCAAACTGAACTTGTAGCAGTCCTCTTGTCTCAGCCTCCCAAGTTCTGGGATTACAGTATGTGCCAACTGTCAAATTTCTTTTAAAATAATATCTTTTCTTTTTAAATGTTTCTTTCTCCCATGTTTCCAACTCCTCTTATTTCTTTAGGCAGTCATGTGTTATCTTATAGTCTCTGAATATTATATGAAATTCTTAAAAGTATAATTTTGTTGTTTGATCTGCTGATTCTTGCCTAATACTAGATTATTACCCTCTGTGTTTCTAAATTCAGATTAAAAACTCATGTTTGGAGTGGTTTTACCCATGGGAATTCTGGGTAGCCTAAATTAAAGAGTATGTTCTTCCAAAAGGTTTCTGTATTTGTTTACCCCATCATATCAGAGGAGTGCCACTTTTATTATGTTGGCTTAGTGTTTTTCAGATCATACAGGTAGGATAAAGAAACCCAAGATCAAAATATTTTCATTATAAATTCTTGGAAGAGGCTCTTTTTCCAGCTGAGACTCTTTTTGACAATTTAAGATTCCAGCTTAAGGGGGCTGGGGATTTAGCTCAGCTGTTCAAGTGCTTGCTTGGTTAATGGGAGGTTGTGAGTTAAAAAAAAAAAAAAGGAGATTCCAACTTAAATACATAACATTCTTTTCTTCATTCCTCCTTTTCTTTCCTTTTGCAAGTGGGTAAATTTTTCACATTTCATATGTCGTTTCACTGAAGATGTATTATGGTTATATCTAAATATTCCCCAAAAGTCTCCTGTGTTCAGAGGCTGGGATTCTGGAAGGTGGCTGAATCATGAGATACTACACTTATCAATGGATTAGTTTATTGATGAGTTTATAGCTTAATGTGCTTTTAGGATGCAGGGCCCAGTTGGGGCAGGCAAATCACTAGGGATATGTCTTTGGAAGCTACCTATCTCTGCTTCTTGTCTGCCACAGCGCAGCTTTCCACTGTGAGGCTTTTCTGCTGTGCCATTTCTGCCTTAGAGCCAGCCTACCATGGACTGAACCTTTTGATAACATGACATGTATGTTCATGAGGGTTCTGGCTTTATTTAGTGATAATGTCTCACTTTTAACTCCTAGCCATTCATAGGTCCAAGACCTGGACCTCTTCTTTGTATTACTTTTAATTTTAAACCTTATGATAATGTGACTAATCTCCATTCAAAACCACCTGATAGGTCAATCACCAGCTTATACACTATTTTGTTTTCAGCTTCTTATTTATTTTCAATTGGTTGAATTTTCTTTACTTTCACAAGAACTTAAGAGCTACAATGTGGGTCTTTCACAATTTTTAATCTAAGATTTATAAAGAAATTTTTTTAAATTCTGAAAAGAATATAATTCCATTACTAAAATAATTTTGTTAATTTCTTACAAAGGTTAGTATGCTTTTCATAAGAAATAAAAATATTTAAATAGCAACTAAATTTTTATACTATAGGTTATAACAAAATAGTTCCATATATTATAAGAATATAATATAGGATAGGAAATCAAGAAAACAGATGTCTTTATAAAAGGACAAAAAAGACAGTAATCTGTATCTACACTTACAAATATCAAATCTTCATTTCTGATTTTGTGAAATACCATTTGGTTCACATTATTATGCCTCTGTAATGTTGGTGAAGTTGATACATCAGAAACACCATTGGTTCTAAAGACTAGAAGGTTTGATTTATCTGGAAAAAAAATAGTAAAATATATGTATGTGTGTATATATGTGAGTGTGCATCTCTTCAAAGCACACTGAAAATATGAATTGCTACAAAGAAGAACAAAATGTGTTCTACATGCAAGAAATGCATAATAACTTATTATTCATCTTTTCCCCAGCAAATAATTTTTTGGAGTTTACTAATTGAACTCTGATGTACTCCTACTAATTACTTCAAATTCAAAATTATACCTATTTCTTTAACTAGTGTAATTTTAGCAGGTTTAATAATTTTTAACAATGAGCCTTATTCAAGGGGTTTCCAATCTTACTATCTTCATTTTTCAAATAAAGAAATTAAAATCCTAAAACAATTTTTTTTCTTAAAACACGTAAGAATTTGGTAGTGAGATCTTCTAGTTCAGTAAGTTAGTGACTAATTTATAGCAATTATTATCTTTAAAATGGTATTTTAAACTAGAATAGAAACTCAAGTTGCTTAAAAATGATTCACACCAAACTATACAATCTTATCTGATGATGCTTGTACAAAGGGATAAGAAAAAATTAATTTGCTTTTGGAGTTGCTTTTTTGTATTTCTTTTCAAATCAATGTACTAAAGATACCTCCCACCACAGACAGAATCCACGACATTTTGAAATAACTATAAAATTATGTTACCTTTTGATTTTGGGGGACAGCATTTAGTAAACTGGAAAATTATACTGTCTGAGCGAACAGTTTCCATTTGGTAGCAATTCAAAAGATCTTTAAGATTACTGAAGTTCTTCTTAGTCCCACTGAGGTTGTATTCTCTATTCTCATTTTTTGTAATCAAGCAATGTTTATATTCAATGACATTTTCTCGCTATATAAGTTAAATTATAAAGAGGAGGGAAAACCACAATAGTTATAATGATTATTCTGCCAAAAGGAATAACACAAAAACAACCAACAAAATATTCAGACATTAGAACTGTGCATCCTAATGTGAGGCTGTTATGGTAATAGAAGATCTTGGTTCTTCAAAAAGGAACCTAATTACAGTTTTATGGCCTACAAAAGTGGCTCAAGAGTTAATTTTATTTAAAAAGCAAGAAAGCAAAAATTACGAGTAATATCATCCTTCATAGCTTTCCATAATTTAAAAGATAAAGTCAACAGCTAGTGAAGCAAACGGGGCCTTCATGAGCAGTTTCTCCTGCCATCTCCAACTTAACTCCTGCTGGTTCTTAAATAAAAACTACTTTCTAGCCAAATAATTTCAACCAACTGCCATACGGTTTTATGCCTTAATAACTACATGCTATTTCTCTACTGTGAATGGCCATCCTCTCCTGAGTAGTGAACTTTCATTCATTCCTTAACACTCACTTCCAAGTACTGCTTTTTCTGTGAGGCCCTCTAACAATACTCCATTTCATAAGCGAAGGTGAACATCGATTACATTGCACCACTACTATATTTATATTATCTCTAATATGACATTTTAAATATTTTGCAGTTTAAAAATAATTCTAATGCATTGTATTATGAACTTTTCCTTAATCTCAGTATTTTTGAGCTGCTTTTTTATAAGCACCTTTGTCTTATTTAGAAATGTTTACAAACACCTACAAATCTCTCAAGGTCAACTTCAATTCTTTTCTACTCCAAAAGAGCTTTGCTAGGAACTATACCTTTTTCTGATTGTCTCTATCTGCCTATGGTAGAAAACTCTAATGCTTACTTTAATATTTTTTCCTAAAGTAACTTTCTTGAAGATAGGAGTATATCATACATTTCCCAATATATATCATTGATATATATTTATTTTGAATTGATAATTCAATACAATAGACTATATATTGTGTTATTTTAAGACATTCTAAAATTAGGATAGACTATCAGTTTTAGGCAACGCTTAAAGAAGAGCAACTACCTTCTGTATTTATAGATAATCCATATGCTAAACAAAAGATTATTGCTTTTAAAACCAATCAAATAATAATGAAGTAAAATAAATTTTCATACTGATATAAAATTTCTCAGTTATACCATGAAACTGCCATATAAAGGATAATAGCTCTTAAAATAATTTTGGATAGTAAATAATCTTAGATGAAACTGAAGATGAAGTTTATTGCAATTTTCACTTTAAATATATGCTATAGATCATTATTCTTAATTCTGAAAAATTACTAGCTGAAAGCATTAGGGTATTTTTATTTCTTTGTTATGGCCCTATTTTGGTCTAGTTAATAACTACTGACTAACAGATATTTGCTTCTGATTTATTTTGCTCTATATGATTTGCTAAAGATTTCCATTTTTGTGAAAAAAGATACTTCTGAAGACTTGATGCAATACCATTTGACATATCAGTACTACCCAAAGATGGACAGATAGGTATGTAGACAGGTAAAATGAACACTAAATAAAAAAAGAGAAAGACAATGTATAT
The DNA here is from genome assembly GCA_004027295.1 of Dolichotis patagonum. Classification (NCBI taxonomy): domain Eukaryota; kingdom Metazoa; phylum Chordata; class Mammalia; order Rodentia; family Caviidae; genus Dolichotis; species Dolichotis patagonum. Next base: position 13,472 of record PVJX010015229.1, read on the forward strand.
CATGGAGTATTTTTGACATGAATCCTAGGAATTATGTTTATTTGTACCTAATCCTTGGGATAAATTAAACATGATTATTATGCCGGATACTATATCAAGAATTATAATTCTGAGTATTATGAAATAATGTATGACACATAAACATGAATATAAAACACATAGTCTAAATAATATGTTACTATTAATAAATGTAACATACTAACCTCAACAGCAAAAGTCAGAAAATATTTATTAAAGTCCTTAGGACTGCACCGAAGTACATAAAGTCCAGTCTGATTACCCGCTTTCTTCAGTTTACTGATAGCAAAATCCATTCTAAAGGTAAACAAGAAATACTTTTAATGATAAGATAGCAAATAACATGACATTATGGCCAAATATCACAAAAACAATCAAAAGTCAAGTCTAAAATTCTCAATTTTTAGAAGACTCCCCTGCTTCATGTTCTCCAATTAATTTCAAAGGAAAAATAAAACTATCAAGTTACTTTTCAGTAAGTTCAAAATAAATCAAGGGGCAACTATATTATTTTAAAAATACAAAACTTAAGAGATAAAATCACAAAGATAGTAAAAATCACAAAGATAAATTCATTCCTCTGAATTTTCCGCTTTCTAATCACAAGTTTAGTATTTTTAAAACAGTATTGATGTTCATAAAACAACACTTCTCATGTCTCTTCCAACATAGTTACTAATACAAAAATTATGAGCATTATTTTAATATTTAGTATAGGACCAAGTTGTAATGGAAGACCTATGGTAATTGAAAAATATTACTGCATTTTAAAACATGATACAGTTTTGAAAATATACATATACTATACATATACTATATATTTTCTGTGTAGTTTTGTTTGCTGTTTTTGCTGTGTAGTTTTGTCTCATTACATATATATATAGCTCATCTTGGGTTTGCCTGGGATTCACAGTCCTCCTGCCTTAGCCTCCTGAGTGCTGTGATTACAGTATGCACCACCACCCTTGGTTTAAAACTGCACATCTTGAAAGAAATACAAATATAAAAGTAGGAATCATTTGCTTAACTTACCATCATATTTCTCATATATGTAAAGTATTTAGTAGGTACTCAAAAGTATTCTATAGACAAATGAATGAATACTTGAGTAAATAAATGAGTAGATGAATGAAGGCATGGGCCATGAAAAGTAATTAAAACTCCCTATATATAATGTTTATATACTGCGATGTTTCACAACAACTATACTTACAAGTATGTGGACATGAATTATTAACTGAAGCAAATCTTAAATATTATCTAACATACAAAAATTTTCTCAAATATTTTGAAGTAGGTTAAATTTACAATCCTAGATGTTTATTCTGTTTAGGTTCTTTAAATTTGGTATCAATCACAAGGTAAAACTAGCTGAGTGATAACTAGAACTTAGGTTAAGCAAATGTGCTATGCATATATCTGGCTAGAAACAGGAATATCATAAATCCATGCTGTGTTTGAAGCTTTAGTAAAAGTTGTTAGATTATTAAAAAATGACAAATTTCAAATTTAATTCTATGATTCTTTTGCAATATTTCAAAATGAATGAAATACACATTGGAGAGTATTTGTTTTGTGCTGCTAAGATTCAAACCTTTGTTCTCATGCATGCTAGCAAGGTATCCTACCACTGACTAACACCCACAGTTTTTTATTTGTGTTGTTTTGAAGTGCCCAAGGGTTATTAATATCCAAGAGTTAAGCATGCATAAGCAACCAAATATTACACCTGTACATTATAAGTATTATAGATGGTAAATTATGTCTTAAAGACACATTTGGTAAATTATGTCTTAATTCTAATTATTAGCAAGAAGACTTATTGAAAAAAAAAAACCTTGAAACTATGGTAATGTATTTGTCAAAACTGCTAAGGTTAAATCTACTGTATAAAATCTATAGTTTTTTTGCATTTATGGAGGCTTATTTCCAGAATATTTTGGGGTAGGTTATCTATGGATGCTCAAATCTATGGATGCTCATTTATATGAAATGGCATAATTTTCATAAAACTCATACATATCCTCCTATATACAATGGACCATCTCTAAATTACTGATAACACCTAAGACAATGTAAATGTTATGTAAACAGTTGTTATTCGCTACTATTTAAAAAATAAAGTCAGCACTGTTCAGTACAGATCAGTTCTTTACATATGAAAACATATACCAATAAACAAATTTTTCAACCTACGATTTCATCTATGCCTGCCTGTGGAACACACAGGCAGAGGTGATTGACTGTAGAATGTTTTCTTATATAAAAAAGCTGCAGTACTCACGAAATAGGGCCATGACAGTTGCTCTGTATGTTCTCAAGCACTGTAGGGGGTGCTACCTCTTTACAGAGGTAATGATGAGCATCTGCAGTCAGTCTGTAATATCCATCAATCAATGACACAAAAGACAAAGCTTCCCTTAATGAACTCAGTTCAATTTCCTAAGCAGAGAGAAGAAAAAGAAATTGTATCATTTAAAAAATCAACTGAGTGTTAAAGATTGAAAATTCTCTATATCCTTTCCCCCTTTCTCCTTCCCATTTGGACATTTTCCTCCTATTTCAGAACATCTATTATTTATTTTAGTCTTTAATTACACTTAAGGTTTCCTCATACCAGAGAAACAGTGTGGTATTCACATGTGTGTTGAATATATTAGCCTTAAGAGAATGTCCTAAAGGTGCATACACTTAGCTAGAAATAGCTCGGGCCTGGCCTTCTTTATGGCACAGCAGTATTCATTTTATTAAAAAAAAAATTCCTGTTATTATGTTCTTCTAAATTAATTTTCTTCTAAATTGTTCAAAAGTTTTTATCATTCTCAATTATGCAATTTGAATTAAGAATTTTTATGTCTGATATTTAAGATACTGCCAGACATGGGCTTATCCCGCCTTCTCAATTATAATTTGTGCTCAGCCGTAATTTTACTGAATGTTTCAATTCCCCTAGCAAACTAACATGCTAGTTACCCAAACCAGAAATCTATTTAATCTGACAAAAATTAGATATCATGAGCATTTATGTTTACATACCAACTGTACACTGCAGGATAAAGTACTCATAAACTAAAATGTTATAGCATACAGCTATGTTGTGGTTTTATCATCACACATATATATGTGAACATATAATCAACCTAAAATACACCATTTTATCTAACAGGAAAACATGCACACACACACACACACACACACACATATAAAAGTATATTACTTATGTTAAAATAGTCATTTATATAGTGAAAAAATAGAATCCCATTTATAAGAACAAGAATAGTATAGTGTCTAAGATTAAAATTAACAAAAAATGCACAAAATGATTATCAGAAAAACTTGAAAACAATTTTTATGTGCAACCTGTTATTTGTATACAACATTGATCACATTGTCCTTAGGAAAAGTCAACTCCTTTGGGAGAATATAAAAATTCTCCCAAAATTAGTTTTCTAATGTATTACAATCCCAGTAAGAATATCAATAGGTACTAGAAGTTATGCCTAGTAAAACAAGATAAATTTGGTTTCAGAAAACCAAGCATCTAAAATAAAAGAATTAAGAAGATAATTCCCAGAATGATAAGAAAGGATGACCAAGGATTACAGCTGTGCATAACATCAAATTCCAGAAAACTTCAACTGCAGATTAGATAAAACCCAATGATCAAGAAGGAATTTCTTGAGGGGAAAGAAGAAATGATAGAACATTTGACGGGGTTGACTACATAAAATACTGTATTGAAAAGTAAGCTACCTTTAGGAAGTGGTAGAGAACACTAAGACAGCTATGGATACAAAGGAAAAAATGAAGCAATAATTAACTCTTGGAAAAATAAAAGTTACAAAAGAAAAGAAATGTGATCAAGCACACTTCTTGGTTCAGCAATGAACAATATTTAATCTCAGTGAGAACACAGAATGGAACTTTCATGAAAAAGTAGAATAAGGAGAAAACCGTGTGATATTTGAACTGTAAAAGGGACTTAGCTAACAAAATTAGACCATAAGAACAATTACTAGGAAAGACCCATAAGCAAAGTTAAAAGACTTGAGGAAATCAGAGTCACATGTGTAACACCATATTGTCTCACTGGTGCAAGAAACTAAAAGTAAATAAGATAAAAAAAATGTACAATAGATACAATGAAAGGGAAAGAAACTGCTCAAAGACAAATTATACTGTTTCATCAATTCTAGATGCCCGTATCTGGTAACCTGAGCAACTTTTTTGAAGATAACACTATACAATGTAACAACCATGGTTAACTTCCTATCAACTTGTCTTGAAATCTTGTATCACTATTGTTTTTTGTTGTTCATGTAATTAATGTAATTGGCTTTCACTGTTGCTTTTTTTATTTGCTTGTTTGTTTGCTTGATTGCCTTTTCATTTTTCTGTACTTTTTTGCCCTTTAAGATAAAAAAAGACATGCAGGATTTTAAAATTGTAAAACAAAGGGTTAGAATACAATACGTATGGGGAGCCCTACAAATTAACTAAAAAGAATAAAGAAAAGTAGTCAAAGAATATAAAAAGCAATTCATAGAAGAAAAAATATAGGGAAGGAAAAGATGGCAGACCAGTAGGCAGCAGGATGCTGAGCCTCTCTGAGAGAGACAGCTCAGATGCCAGAATAGAACATCCTGGAGAGATCCAGACAGAGGGAGATGGATTCTCTCAACCCAGGAAGAAACTGAAGGGAAACAACCTGCTCGAATATGAAGTCTCAGGGCTACCATTAGAGAAGTTAAGATTTGCGAGCATGGCACTCTCAGCAAGCCACCGGAATTCATGCCGGATATTGGCCGGAGCACCCAAACCTGAACCCATGCCGATGCAACTGGATTAAGCGGCCCACACAGAGCTGAGCCACCCCATGTGTGACTTGCCCAGAGGTGCCATGGACTCTTGCCACAGCTGTGCTGAAGCTGGAGGTTGAGGAGCCCAATGAAAAACGAAGCCAGAGAGGAACTGGCATTAAACCACAGTGAGTGCTGGGAATAAGACCCTCCCATGGGAAAGGGGCGACCAACTGGACTACATGTTTGAGCCGGGCAGGATGGGCCCAAACTGGGAACGGCAGTGACTTAAGTTGGTTGCTCCTCTCCCAGAGAAGATCGGTGGGATCTGCTTGGCCTGGGTCACACTCCTGGCGGGGACTCAATAAGTCATCCTAAACCAATTCCCTACATGTAGCACGCACTGAAGCAGTGAAGGCCAGTGAAGGTTGACTAGCCCAGAGGAGAGAAGCCAGCATACGCTGCCCCTGCCTGCACCTCAGGGACTGACAAGGGACTGGAGAGGGCAGAAACCCCTAGCCTGCGTGCTCCAGAAGAACCCTAACCAACAAGGAAAGGGGCTGGAACTACACTATATACCTGTATGAAAGGAATCAAAAACATGACAAGAGAAAGAAGTAAGAAAGAGCCCCCAGCCGCCAACCCTGAGAATACTGATCCAGGAGAGGTAAACACAAAACAGATTGAAGACAGCAAACATGCAACATCAAACACAGTGTCAGTGGATATTAAGAGATATCTTCGGGATCTTGTAAACAAGCTCAAAACTGAAATATTAATTCAAGTTAAGCAAGATATAAGCAATTAATAAAAGAAATGCAAAGCACCTCTCAAGAAAACACAGACGGAAGAATGGAAGAACACAAAAGAAGGAGAGAAATGTTCAATGAAGAATATAAAGAAAACCTAGAATACATGAAGCAGATTCAAAGAGATTACCAGGAAACTAAAAACTCCATTGAAAGCTGGAAAAACTGCTTGAAAGAAACTAAGGATAGACTATCAAAACTTGAAGACAGGTTTGCATTGTGTGATCATGAAAGGAAAGATCTCTTAAAAATAACAAGGAAACAGGCAGTGACAATACAAAGGCTAGAAGGCAACAAAAAGATCTATAACCTAAGAATAAAACATGTGAATGAAGAAGCAGGAGTCAAAACAAAGGAATTGCAAAGGTTATTCACAGAAATTATTAAGGAAAACTTCCCAAGCATAACAAAAGGAAATGATATGCAGATATATGAAGCATACAGAACTCCAGCCAAGTACAAACAAAACAGAGCTACACCCAGACACATAATAATCCAGATCCCAGAAATTCAATATAAGAACAGAATATAAAAAGCCACCACAGAAAATAAAGAGATCACCTATAAAGGAAAACCCATCAAAATCATGGCTGACTTGTTGACACAGACCATCAAATCAAGAAGAGCTTGGAGTGAAGTAATTCAAACCCTGAAAGAAAATAACCTCCAGCCCAGATTGATGTACCCGGAAAAACTGTCTCTAGAAATTAATGGAGAAACAAGATGCTTCCATGACAAAAAGGAACTGGGGGAATTTGTGAACACCAATCCAACTCTACAAAAAATATGGAAGGACATTCTAGAGAGAGAAAAAGAATACAAGGATTTCAGGAACAGTGGCAGAGAGGCCTCAATGAATGGGGCAGACAGTGGAATGAAAGAGAAAAATAGACAACCAATGGCAGGAAAATAGAATAGCAGAAATGAGGCAGGAAAGGTTGTCTGTAATCTCTAACATAGATGGCCTTGATATACTAACAAAAAGAAACACAGGTAGAGTAGATCAGAGATAGGGTCCATCGAGATGCTCTGTATTGGAAACACAATTAACCTGAAAGAGGGTTTATGGTCAGAAAGTCAAATATGAGAAAACAATGCTCTATGTGACAGAGAACCAGAGAGAAATAGGGGTAACTTGACCAGCACCTGTAGATAGGTTGAAAAGACAGGATTACTTTTGTGCAGTAGAAAACTACTCAGCTACCTTGAGGCTTTTATAGGTAAAGGAATACAACTCGAGATCAAGCCCAGGAGTCAGAAGATTTAGAACCAGTTAGGATAAATAGCAGGCTGTCGCCGCACTCTAAAAACTCAGGGAGATAGTGGGACCCAAATGTGCAGTGCACCCTGTAGGAGTGAAAAGGGAAGAATTGTCTAAAAAAGGAAGGCAGAGGATATTGTTACTAGGGTAACAAGATTTAAAATCTACATTATTCTCACCACTCCGTTTAGATGGATTATATTCTGTTCCAGTTTATCTACTTATACTAGATTTGAAGGCACAGACAGCTATCCCAAAAATAGGATATATTATGGTAATCACCCTTAATTTCCTATTAACTTAATCTGAAGCCATGTATAACTTATACTGTCTTATTATGACTGATCTTATTTGAATCTGGTTTGTTAGATTGCTGTTTTGTATTGACTGATTTTATTCAAATCTGTTATGACTGATAGTATCAAGTCTAAGAGTACAAGCAACTACACTGAAGATGACAAGATTCACTAGGATACACACTCTGGTTTGATTATAACCTGCTTTTGAATCTTATAATGTCTCTAATGTTTTGTTTTTATTAATATTGTTATATACTACTGAGACATCATAGTAACCATTGTAAATCACCTTGTATTGTCGTTTTATATGACTTTTTTGTTTCATGTTTTTCTAGGAATTTGTTTTGTTTTGTCTTGCTTTGTTTTGTTTTTCCCTCTAATACAGAAAGCATAGATACACATGTAGAGAATCATGCATGCATAGAACTTATAAACAGTTTATGAGAACCAATTATATAACACATGATGAAATGAACAACTACTTTGAAGAAAAAGAGACAGTACAGTACTCAGTGCTGATTGTGCAGCGTCGTGATGTGAAATCCAGCAATACTATCATTCTTTGTTCAGAGTGATTTTAGCCTGTTTTAAGTTCAACACACATGAAGATATGGACAGCTATTTTGAAGAGAATGAGAGACACTATGACAGCCATTCTTGGCTTCCCAATTGTCTGGTCTTGAAGACCTAAAACGCCTTCTTCATCCTGTTCAGATCAGTTCCATACTATGTTGTTCTGTGTGAATTCTCTGTATGTGAAGATATGGACAACTATTTGGAAGAAAACAAGAGTCAATATGATAGACAGTGAAGATCTCTGATTGTCTTGCTTTGAAATTTATGTCTCTTACATTGCTTTCTTGTATTCCATTTTGTTCTTTTGTTGTGTTTAATTTTACCCTCTTTAAAATTAAAAAAAAAGAAGAAATATAAACGTATGGTATACACTTGGAGAAACTACTCAATTTCATGTTCTAATTAAAGAAATAAAATATAATAAAAGGATGGCAATTTTTTGTCCATAATTTTGGCAGAAAAATGAAAAGACTGATGACATCCAATGTTGGCAAACAGAAAAGGGAAACGGGTATATTGTTAACAGTAGAAACACTTTGAGGAGGCAATTTAACAGACTCTATCAAAGTCCTAAATATTCATGCCCTTTCAATGGAAGAATAAATTGAAATACAGTCACACAATGCAATACTATCCAGTAATAAAAAAGGAATGAACTAATGCAGTAAAAACATAAGTGAATCTTCAAATACTATGCTAAGTACAAGAATCTAGATTTTTAAAAGATGCATACAACTGGGCATGATACCTCATTCCTATGTTTCCAGCTCTTTAAGAGGTGGAACCAAAACAAATGCAAGTTGGAACCTAGCCTGGACCACATAATGGCTTAGCAAGATATTATCTTGAAATAAAAAACAAAAATAAAAAAAAGCTGGGAGGTAGCTCCGGGAAAAGGCTCTGGGTTCAATCCTTAGTACTGTAAAAAAACAGAATCATTCCATTTACAGTACATGACTTTCAACATTGTAGGTCAGCACACAAATGCAAATTAAAACTACTTTGAGATACCATCTTATCCTCAAAAGAATGGCTAGTATTGACACCTCATTTGTTGCTCCCTCCTGGAAATCCAAGAGCTATTTTCCTTATTTCCAATAAAAATTTTCCTAACCTAAAAAAAAAAAAGGTTATCATCAAAAAATCTAATAACAAATGCTGGCAAGGATGTGTGAAGATGGCAGAAAAAGGAACTCTTCTACATTGCTGGTATGAATGTAAACTAGCACAAGCACTATAAAAATCAGTGTGGACAATTTTCAAACAACTAAACATATGAATTCCATTTGTTCCCCCTTCTAGGTACCTTCTCAAAAGAGTTAAAATCATCATATTACAGGAATACACGCATTTCTACTTTAACAGCAGCATGATTTATAAAAGCTACATTGTTGAAACAGTGTATATACATCCATCAGAAAGAGAAACAGATAAGGGGAATGTGGTATTTATACACAATAGACTTACCAGATTGGCATAAAGAAAGATAAACCTAAGACATGTGCGGCTAAATGGATGTGACTTGAGAACATAATGTTAAGTGAAATAAATCAAACCCACAAGCTCAAATATCTCAGGTTTTCTCTTATATAAGAAACACACGCACAACAAAAAATATAGAACAAAACAAGAGAGATGAATAGGAAATACAAATACTCAAGTTACATATGCTATTCTTTCAAAATTAGTTCAATATATATGCTAATTTGTTTCATTTAAACTAGTTTATCTAAGTTCATAGAAAAGAATGTTTTGTGGTATTATATTTCCTTTTTTTTCAGAAGTTTTGTGGTTTATGCCTTGAATTGTGACTAGTTACTTGAAGACATTACAGTGTCTTAACTACTGTTATTTGTTATACTGTTATGCTGATTTTGTATCATTTTTTCTTAAAATAAAAAGGCAAATTAAAAAATACATTGAGCCATATCCTTAACATCAGCACACTTTAGTGTCTTCATATTACACCTCATCAAAACATTAGAAAAAAAGAAAAAATGAAAGTAAAAATAGCTAATTTGAACTACTTCAAAATTTAAAACTTCTGCACATTAAAGAACATAAACAACAGAGTAGGTAGACAACCTACTGAAAGAAAATTTTGCAAAATATATGTCAGATAAAGAGTTAATCCTACAGCTCGACAATATTTTTTTAAGGGGCAAAAGACTTGAATAGTCATTTCTCCCAAAAAAGATACATAAATAGCCAACAAGAACATGAAAAGCTGCCCAAAATCACTAACTACCAGAGAAATTCAAGTCAAAGCCACAGTAAGGTAATACGTTATGTCTTTGTATGGCAAACTATTCAGAAAACAGAAAATAAAAAGTTTTAGGATGTAGAAAAACTGGAACATTTGTTCACTGCTGGCAAGTATGTAAAATGATGCACCCATGATAGAAAACAAATGGTAATTCTTAAAAAAAACTAACAAAGAGAATTATTGTATGATCCAACAACTGTATTTCTGTGTATGCAAAGGAATTGAAAGCAGGGTCTTCAAAAGGTATCTGTACAATCATATTCACAACAAAATCATTCACAATAGTTAAAGCAAGTAGAAGCAACCCAAATATTCATCAATGGATGAATACACAAATGTGATATACATATAACAATAGGCTACATGAATATATTTAAAAGAAATTCTGAAACATGTAGTAACACAAATGAACACTAAATATATATGGTACATGAAATGAATAAATCACAAAAAACAATTATTTGATTCAAATTATATATCTATTGTAATCAAATTACTAGTCAGAAAGTACAATGGTGGTTCCAAGAGTTAGGCAGAAAATGAATACAGAGTTTCACTGCTATGTGATGAAAATCTGGAAATCAGATGCACAACATAAATATACTTGAGACTACTGAACTATACACCTAAAAACAGTTGTGATGCTGAATGTTATTTTATATAGATTTTACCAAAATTTTTTTTAAAAAGACAAAACAGAGTAAACTGGGTATGGTGGCACATGCCTGTAATCCTAGCACTCAGGAGCCTGAGGCAGGAGGATCATTGTGAGTTCAAGATCAACCTGGGCTACAAAGTGAGCTCAAGGCCAGCCTTAACTGCATAATGAGACATTGTCTCAAAAGACAAAAAAAAAGTATAAAGTATAAAATGACAGTTTAAAACATATCTCCAAACATGTATTAGCACATAATGCCCTGGATAATTATAATAACAAGCAAAAATTAATAATAATCTGTTAGAAAAATATACTGAGAAAAATTACTTGTAATAAATTTTTGAAATGTGATTAAAATATCAGCAAGAAACATAAAAATGACAAAAAACATGGTATATGGATATAGAAAAAAATATAATTATGCTAAGATAGAATATTTTGTGGAAAAGAATTTCAATTCTTCCCAAATTAATGTTTTTAAAATTTTTATTTTAAAGAGAATAAAACAAAACAAAGCAAAGCAAAACAAAGCAGAGCAGAGTAAAACAATGCAAATAACATAGGATTTCACAAAAAAGCAGGAAATCGACAGTGGCTACCAGGTTTCTTGTCTTCTTTGAAATAGTTGTCCATACCTTCACACACACTAAGTTAATACAAATCAACATAGTATACAAGAATGAGAGCATTAAGGGCTTTCAAAAACAGACACTAGAAAATCAATAATGGCTACCATAATATCTCGTTTTCTTCAAAATAGCTGTCCATATCTTCATACATATTGAAATCAAATAGCTGAAAACAGACTAAAACCAACCAAAAACAAGAATAAAGCATTATCAGCTTTTGAATCAAAATGATAGGAAATCATCAATGGCTACCATGGTGTCTTGTTTTCTTCAGTGTAGTTGTTCATACTATCACACATAATAAAATCAATTCTTGTAAACCCTTTAGGTGAAGTTCTAAGCATATAAGCCTATATATGTACATCAATCCTTTCTGTGTTAGAGGGAAAAACAAAACAACAGGTAAGTAACTATAACTAAGAGCCCAAAATAAAAACAATGTAGAGTTTCAAAACAAGGTGGTACGAACATAATAATTTTATGTCGCTTTGCAGTTATCTTCAAAAGTCTTACTCGAATTACCAGGTATAGTCATGCAAAATTGATCTAATCCTACAGATGTTATCTGTTTTGTTCCAAGAACTAATAGAAATTAGGAGTACAATCATCTTAGCTATCTTAAGTGTATATATATAAAAATGTATATCTTACTTCGTTTCTCTTTTCCTTTTCCATGAGTTACTTTTTCCTCTTTGAGCAGTTTCTTATCCTTTCACAATAGTTACCGAAGATTTTGTATCCTATTTAATCTTTCACGTTCTTACATATTCTAGGGAGACAATACGGTATTTACACATGTGAGTCTGATTTATTTCACTTATGAGATTGCTCTCAAATGGCATCCATTTACTTATAAAAGTCTCAATGTAGGCTTTCTTTATAGCTTCGTATTCCATTGTATAAAAATACCACATCTTTTTTATCCATTCTTCAGTTGATGGGCATTTGGGTTGTTTTCAAGATTTCTCTATTACAAACTGTGCTTTAAAACATGAGTGCACATATATCACTGTGGTATGATGTTTTCAGTTCCTCTGGGAATATGCTCAGAAGTCGAATAGCTGGGTCAAATGGGACTTCCAATCCCAGTTTTTGGAGGAATCTCCAGACTGATTTCCACAGTGGTTGCACCATTCTACACTCCCACCAACAGTGCAGAAGAGTTCCTTTTTCCCCACAGCCTCTCTAGCATTTGTTATTGGTGGCTTTCTTGATCCTGGTCACTCTTTCTGGAGTCAGACAGAATCTCAGTGTTGTTTTAATTTGCATTTCTCTAATAACCAATGATGTTGAACATTTTTTCATGTATTTATTTGCCATTTGTGTTTCTTCATCTGAGAATTGTGCATTCATCTTAGACGCCCATTTTTAGATTGGGTCTTTGAATTTGAGGGGCCTGATTTTTTAAAATTCTATATATGTCAGAAGACAGAAGCACTTTGTCTGAGGAACAGTTGACTAAGGTTTTTTTTCCCTATCAGTGGGTTTCCTTTTCACTCTGCTGGAGATCTCTTTTGATATGAAAAACCTTTCTAACAAGACCAGATCCCAGTGTTGATTCTGGGAAGTATTTCCCACGCAGTTTGATTTTTGTTCCTGAATTCTATGCTGACCCCTATGTCTTCAAGATTTCTACCTACTTTGCTTTCCAGTTTATTTCGTGTTTCTGTTTTGATGTTTAGATCTTTGATCCATTTTGACTTCAGTTTAGTGCACAGTGATAGGCATGGGTCTAGTTTTAGTTTTCAGCATATGGAAAGACAGTTTTTACAGCACCGCTTATTAAAGAGGCTATCTTTCTTCCAGTGAACGTTTGGCCCCTCTGTCGAAGATGAGGTAGCTGAGTGTGTTTGTAGTTGTAGTTGTATATTCTAATCTATTCCATTGATCTTCAGGACTGTTTTTATTCCAGTACCATGTTGATTTATCACAGCAGCTTTGTAGTATAACTTCAAATCAGAGATTGTGATGTCTCCTGCCTTGCCTTTGTTACCCAGAATTGCCTTTGCTATTCTAGGTCTCTTCTAGTTCCAGATGAATTTTAGGAATGATTTCTCCAGATCTGAGAGATATGCTAATGGTACTGTGTTTGGAATAACATTAGATCTGTATAACAGTTTTGGAAGAATGGCCATTTTCACAGTGTTTGTTCTTCCTATCCATGAACAAGGAATATTTTTCCATTTTCTGAGGTCCTCTTCAATTTCCTTTTTCAGTGTTATTATTTTCACTGAATAGATCTTTTGCTTCTTTTGTTAAATTGATTGCTAAGATTTCATTTTTCTGGATGCTATTGTGAAGTATGTGGTTTCTCTTATTTCTCTCAGTGACTATGTTGTTTGTATACAGGATTGCTATTGATTTTTGAGTGTTAACTTTGTATCCATCTATGTTACTGAATTTGGTTATTACATCTAGAAGTCTTTCCATGGAGTTTGGGGGTCTTCTATGTAGAGTATAATGTCATCTGCAAATAATGATAGTTTAACTTCTTCCTTTCCTATCCTTATTCCTTTTATTTCTCTCTCTTGTCTAATTGCTCTGGCTAATGTTTCCAGCACTATATTGAAAAGGAGTGGTGATAATGGACATCTTTGTCTTGTTCCTGATTTTAGAGTAAAAGCTTTCACTTTTTCACCATTTAATATGATGTTGGCTGTTGTCTGTCATAGACGGCTTTTATCAAATTGAGGTAAAGACCATCTATTTTGATTTTCCGTAGGGTTCTTATCATAACTGAGTGTTGGACTTTGTCAAAAGCTTTTTCTGCATCTATAGAAATGATCATGTGATTCTTATCTTTGGCTTTAATAGCATGGTATATTACATTTATTGATTTGTGTATGTTGAACCATCCCTACATTCGTGGGATGAATCCCACTTGGTCATGATGCACTAACTTGATGACCTGCTGCATTCTGTTTGCCAGTATTTAACTGAAGATTTTTGCAGATATGTTTCTTAGGGAGAATGGTCTATAGCGATCTTTTTTAGTTGAGTCTTTCTCTGGTTTTTGTATTAGGGTAATACTTGCTTCCAGGAATGACTTAGGGACAATTGCTTTCCTTTCAATTTCACTGAAGAATTTGAGGAGTGTTGGCATTAAGTCTTCCTTGAATTTCTTGTAGAATTCAGGTGTGATTCCATCAGGACCTGGGTTTTTCTTTGTTGGTAAGGTTCTAATTACATTTCAATTTCATTAACTGAAATTGAGTTATTCAACAGTTTTATATCTTATTGATACAGCTTTGGTAATTCAAATGTTTCTAGAAATCTGTCCATTTCTTCTGTGTTATCAAACCTATGAGAGCAATGGTTTTTGAAGTAAATATTGATGAATCTTCTGTATTTCCACAGGGTCTGTAGTGATTTCACCCTTTTCATTCCTTATTGCGTGAATATAAGTTTTTTCTTCCCTTTTTTAAATAAGGTTGGTTAGGGGCTTTTCAATTTTATTTATTGTTTCAAAGAACCAACTCTTTGACTCGTTCTTTGTATTGTTTTCTTAGTGTGTATTGCATTGATTTCTGCTCTGATCTTTATAATTTCCTCCCTTCTTTTACATTTGGGCTTGACTTGCTCTTCTTTTTCTAGATGTCTGAGGTGTAGCATCAGTTTGTTTATTTGTATTTGTTCTGTTTTCCTGATGTGGGAGTTCATTGCAATAAATTTCTCTCTGAAGACTGCTTTCTTTGCATCCCACAGGTTCTGGTAAGTTGTATTTGTATTTTCATTTACTTACAGATATTGTTTAATTTCTTCTTTAATTTCTTCTATGACTCACTGATTGTTCAGGAGTGTATTATTTTATTTCCATGTGTTTATGGAGTTTCTGCAGTTTCTTTGGTCATTAATTTCCAGTTTTATAGCACTATGATCAGATAATATGCATGGGATAATTTTGATTCTTTTACATTTATTTAAGCTTGTTCTGTGGGCTAGTATGTGGTCTGTTTTAGAGAATGGCCCATGTGAAGTTGAAAACAATGTATATTCTGATGTTGCTGGGTGGAATACTCTGTACACATCTACTAAGTCCATGTGGTCACAAGTGTGACTCAATTCTGTCATTTCTTTGCTGACTTTCTGTCTAGTTCTCTTTGTGTCAATGGGGTGTTAAAGTCTCCTGTTATAACTGTGTTATTGCTTATTTGATTTTTCATTTCTATTTGTTTTACATAGCTGGGTGCTCCCATATTTGATGCATACATATTTAGGATTGTTATCTCTTCCTCTTTAAGTTTTCCCCTAACTAGTATGCAGTGACCTTCTTTATCTCTTCTGATCATTCTTGGTCTGAAATTCACATTGTCTACAAACAGTACAGCTACCCCTGCTTTTTGGGGGATTCTTGTTGCATGAAGTATTGTTTTTCATCCTTTGACTTTCAGTCCATGAATTTCCTCTTGAGTTAAATGGGTTTCTTGTATACAGCATATGGCTGGATGTTGTTTCTTGATCCATTCTGCCAGTCTGTTTCTTTTAACTGGTGAATTGTAAATATTAATTATAACTGATTATAACTGATATATATTGGCTCATTTTTGTCATGTTATCTTTCTGCTGTTAGTTCTTTACCTTTTCCCTCTTTAATTGCCTGCCCTGTTTAGTGGCTTTTTTTCTATTGCTGTTCTTGGAGTCACATTTGTTTTTAGTCCCTATCTAGAATATTTTTCAGTATTCTTTGCATGATTAGTTTGGTGGTCATGTTGTTCTTTATTGTGGAAGTGTCTTATTTCTCCATCGGTTTTGAAGGACAGTTTTTCAGGGTACATCAATCTGGGCTGGAAGTCATTTTCCTTTAGGATTTGAAATATTTCACTCCATGATCTTCTTGAGTTCACTGTTCTTGTTGAGAAGTCTGCTGCAATTCTGATGGGTTTTCCTTTATAGGTAATCTGTCTCTTTTCTAACAGCTTTTAATAGTGTGTTCTTATGCTGAATTTCTGGGATCTTGATTATTATGTTTGGGTGTAGATTTATTTTGGTTATGGCTAATTGGAGCTCTATATGCTATACTTATCTGTATATGTTTTCCTTCCCATGTTTAGGAAATTTTCTGCTATTACTTCTGTAAACAGCCTTTTGTTATCACATGTGTTGTCACCTTTTCCATATGCACCTATCAATCTTACATTATTTATCTTTGCAATATCTTGCAACAGTCAAATTGTCATTTCCTGATTCCTTGTTATTTTTAAAAGATCTTTCCTTTCTTGTTCAGTAGCTGCAATCCTGTCTTCTAGGTCTAAAAGTCTACCTTCACATTCTTTTTTTTTTTTTTTTTTTTTGTACTGGGGATCGAACTCATGACCTTGTGCTTGCCAGGCAGGCGCTTAAGCCACTGAGCTAAATCCCCGGCTACCTTCACATTCTTTCAGGCAGTTTTGCCTGCTTTTGATGGAATTTTTGCATCTCTTTCATGCATTCTATTTCTTTCTTATATTGTTCATGCAAGTTTTCCATCCTTTTACAGTGATCTTTGGCTTTTTAAAATATGTCTTCTTTAAATGTGTTCAGCATTTCTTTTATTATGTTTATCATTTCTTCTTTTACCTGGGAGATTATTTGTGATCTAAGTTCCTTTACAGCTTCATGGAGTTGCTTCTTTACTTCAGTTGCTATCATTTCAGAAGTTTCAAGTATATGGCTTACACTTTCTTCTATGTCCATGTGTCCTAGGCTTGTTTGGGATGAGCTTGAGATTTGAGATTGCATTTTGCTCTTTCATTTTGTCATTTTCCTGTATTCCCCAGGTCCCTAATGGCAATTAAAGATGCCCCAGATGAGGGGAGTGCACTGTGTGGACCTTCAGAATTCCCCACGTGGCTCACCAAAGCTCCCCAGCTGCTTGAGGTCATGGGCAGGGCCCTACCAGGTTCTAAGTGGTGTAGTAAGGCTGAATGGTATGTGGAGTATGCTGAGCAGGCTTTTAGCTCATGCCACGTGGCACACCAAAGCTCCCCGGTTTCTTGGAGTCTCTGGGTGTGGCTCTACCAGGTTCTGAGCAAAGACCCACCATTACTTAGCTAGATAGGGATCACTGTGGCAGGCTTCAGCTCACATGTGAGTAGTAGCTCCTAGTTACCTAGAGGTTACTGGGCGGGCTCCAGCCAGGACCTAAGTGATGACCTAGAGGTCCCACACTGTTTAGGGATGTTGGGTGGGGGCCTACAAGGTTCTAAGCAGAGTCCTGAGGCTGCACAACTAGGTAGGGATCACGGTGGCAGGCTTTAGCTCAGACGCAGCAGCTCCTGGCTACCTGGAGGTCACTGGGCAGGAGCCTACCAGGTTCCAAGCAGAGTTCTGCAGTTGCATAGTGAGTTAGGAATCCCAAATTAATCTTTAGAGTAATTCTAATGAAGTGATGAAGTAATATTTTCAAGGAGTTTTAAGAATATTTAAAAGAAGGGTAGTGTTACAATTAAGAACTTAAGTTTTCAAATTATAGATTTAGGTTTAAATAGCCCTTTCACTAAACCAATATTATGACCTTGGAAAAATTTAAATCAAATCCAAATTCCTTCCCAGAAAGGAGTTCTTTAGATTACTACAAGATATTCCCATTAGCATCACTAGTCTTTCAGAAATAATTATAGGTCCACTTGGGATTGAAATTATTAATCACCCTTTCAACCATCCATGAACTTACCAAGTTTTCCTAAACCAGGTCCTGGAACATTTTGCAAGGTATACAAGGATACAAACACACATGAACATATGTTCTTACCTTCAAGTAGCTTATATTCTATTAGGTGTTAGCTTTATGCTATTTATCATGTTTTTGTCTAAAAACAGAAAATTGTGTTGAATAAAATGACTTGAAGTCAGTTTTAATTTACATAATACATTCTTGAAAAGTTAAGACAGATAAGCCATACAGATATTTAAAATAAATGAACAAAGCCAGTCCTGCACCACCACATTCAATAGCCACCATCAGATACCTGTAGCCAGCAATGGCCAAGAGAACCAGTGTCACTTCAGAGAAATTGTATCCAACGTGGGAAGTGCCTGGGACCCCACTACCCACTTGTCCAGAAAAACCCAGCAATATGTCCAGATGAAGAAGCAAAAGGCAGTCTCTGGCCTTAAACCCAAGCAAAGCAAGTCCAGGAGGGGTAAACATGGAAAAGACTAGAAGCTGCACACTAGTAGTTTTTGAAGTAATGGCAAAAAACAACTCCATGAGGCTATAAAAGAAATTAGAGCAGAAATACTGTCTTAGGTAAAAGAAGAAATGAAAAACATAATAAAAGAATTATTAAGCACCTCTAAAGAAAACATAAATAAAAAAATAGAGCAGCATAGGAAAATCTTGAATGAATCATATAAAAAAGGTTTAGAATACATGAAACAGGTTCAAAGAGCTTTCCAGGAAATTAAAAACCCCATTTAAAGCTGGCAGAATCATCTGGAAGAAACTGAAGACAGACTTTCAAACCTTTAAGATAAGTTTGTAGCTTGGAATCTCAAAAGCAAAGATCTCTGAAAAATAACAAGGAACCAGAAGTAACAATTCAACAGCTGCAAGACAACACAAAGAAACATAACTTAAGAATAACAGATGTCAGTGAAAAAGCAGGAGTCAACACAAATGACATTAAAAGTCTATTCACAGAAGTAACATCAGAAAACTTCCCAAACATGGGAAAAGGATATGACATTCAGTTAAGTGAGGCATACAGAACACCAGCTAGCCATAACAAAAATGAATCTACACCCAGACATATAATAATAAAGATCCCAGAAATTCAACACAACAGAATATTAAAAGCT
The DNA here is from genome assembly GCA_004027295.1 of Dolichotis patagonum. NCBI lineage: Eukaryota > Metazoa > Chordata > Mammalia > Rodentia > Caviidae > Dolichotis > Dolichotis patagonum. The sequence continues at coordinate 32,566 of PVJX010015229.1, forward strand.
GTTAGAGAAAATAAATAGATCACCTACAAAGGAAACCCACCAGAATCATGACAGACTTCTCAACACAAACCATCAAGTCATTCGAGGCTGGAGTGAAGTATTTCAAGTCCTGAAAGAAAACAACTTCCAACCCAGAATTATGTACCCTGCAAAACTTTTTTTCAAAATTAATGAAGAAACAAGATACTTTCATGACAAATAAAAACTAAAGGAAGTCATGATCACCAAACCAACCCTACAAAGAATAGTGAAGGACATTCTAGAGAGAGATAAAAATGACCATGGTTCCAGGATCAGTAGCAGAGGGGGATCACCAAATGGGGCAGACAGTTAAACGGAGGAAAAAAGTAAGGAGCCAATGGCAGGAAAATAGGATGGCAGAAACAAGCCAATGCATGTTGACCATAATCACTGATGTAGATGGCTTCAATTCACCAATAAAAAGAAGCACAGGCAGGAGACAGGGTCCATCAATATGCTTTATACAAGAAACACATTTTACTCAATAGAAAATTCATAGACTGAAAGTCAAAGGAGAGAGAATGATGCTCTATGTGACAAGGAACCAGAAAAAAAGTAGGGGTAGCTTGCCCTTCAACTGCAGAATGTGTAAGAGAGATATGGCATTTTTATACAATGGAAAGCTACTTAGGCATAAAGAAAGATAACCTCAAGTCTCTTATAGATAAATGGATACAACTTGAGATCATGCTTATGGATGAAATGGTTCAGAATCACATGGGTGAATGTTGTGTTGTCTCCCTAGTAAGAAAAATTAAAGAAGTTAGTGATATCCAAAATGCACAATAAATATTGTGAATGTGAAAGTGGGGGAAATGTCTAAAAATGGAAGGCAATAGCCATTGTTAATCTATTATCATGTTTTGAAGCCCTGTATTGCTTTCATTGGTTTTTTTAGTTTGGTTTTATTCTGTTTTGTTTTGTTTGATTTTATTATATTTAATGGCATGGATAGCTATTTCAAAGATAACAAAATATATTATGGTAGCCATTATTGATTTCCTATTATCTTGTTTTGAAGCCTTGTATTGCTTTCATTGTTTTGTTTTGATTGATTTTATTCTATTTTTTTTTTCTTTGACTGTATGAAATCTGATGGATAGGCAGCCACTTTGAAGATAACAAGAGGCATTATGGTAGCCACTGTGGTTTTATCATTATCTTGTTTTGAAGTCCTGTATTGCTTTCACTGTTTTGCTTTGATTGGTTTTATTCTGTTCTGTTTTGTTTGATTTTATTATGCCTGATGGCATGGGCAGCTATTCTGGAAGATAACAAAAGGCATTATGGTAGCCATTATTGAGTTCCTTTTATCTTGTTTTTAAGTCCTGTACCAACTTCATTGTTTTGTTTTGATTTACTCTATTGTTTTATTTCATTTGGTTTTATTCTCTTCAAAATAAAAATAAATAAATACAATAAAAATAAAATAAATGAACAAGTAAAATTAACATTTAAGCCAGGAGTCAAGAAGCATTGAAATTTTAAAAAGAAAATAGAGTCAGATGAATAAATTTAAGATCAGAATATTTTAAAATTCATTTTCTGCCTTCAATTAGAATCACTGGTATTTCTGAGCTATTTAAAGAAAGAAATGTTTGATCTTTTAACATCAATCATGTCTTAGAGGTTGCATAAAGTTGACATAGAATGGGTTTATATTTTGTCATATACATTCCATTGAATATCACTTTATTTTTTCCTTTAATTGGGCAATATGACTGGTATTAGGTACATCCTTATTGATTAAGAAAAAAAAAAGAAAGAAAAAAAGAAACATTTTACCAGGTTGAGCATCATAACAGGAACTAGCACCACCCAGAATTGGGAGAAGTAGCTGGTGTCTTGTTAATCATAAAATTTAGTGAACCCTAAGAAGCTAAAGGTGAAGGATGGAAGTTTAGATTCCAGCACGGGGCAACTTAGCAAGATCCTGTCTCAAAATAAAAATTAAAAAGACTGAGGATGTAGTTCACAGTGAAGACATGGGGCTCAATCACTATGGGTTTCACACACAGAGTGAAACCCATAGTGATATATAAGAAAATCACTATGAAGAGAGTTGGTCCCAATATAAAAGCCTAGGTGAAATTTTAAAACGTTTACTGAAATCGTATTTATATTTAGAACTATATTAATAACTAAACAAAACTGATATAAAAAATAACTTTGGGGTTTAGAATCTGAAATATTTAATTCAGACAGATGTAAAATGCAACCACTATTTAGTCGTAAAAACAACTTACCAAATTTTTACCATCTTGCTTATGGATAGTTACAATTCTACTTTCATTTGAGCCTTCCTGATTTGCTTGCTTAACACTGACATCAATAATATCAGGAAAATCACAATACAACTGTAAATCCTGTAATTAAGAGCATCTAAAATTAAAAGTAGCTATGGAACCATTTTCAACAAGACTTATGACAACATTAATTGCAGATTCTTTAACATAAAAAAGGTATTACTGATAATAACAGATTAGCATTAAATGTGATTCCTTCTCCTAAAAGTCTAATCCTAAAAGTATACTGCATTTTGCTTTGACTTTTTAACTTAAAAGATGCCAGGAATTTAAAGTGTGTTATAGTACATTCCAAATTAGTATTTTATACTAATAGGAACCACTGTCAGAAAATTGGAAATTTAGCTATCAAGTAAGATTTTAAAAAGGTCATCCTTCTAAATCTCTAAAACAATCTAAAAACAACATAGATCTAAACAAATTTGAAACTTGTAAATCTTAAAAAGTTAAATTAACAGAGATATATAATCATAAAAAATCATTAACTTTTTCATTTAGTTTTATGATTGTGCCTCCTTATCAATAATAGTGAAAGAGAAAAAAAGCAAAACCATCTTAAAATCATTTATAGAGTTCAAGATAAATATAAGAAAATATGAGAAAATCATTACTAACTGAATATAAGAAAGTCATTACTAATTGTCCTTAAAAATTACATAAAAAGCCACTTAAGAACAATGAGAAAAGAACTATCAATACAATCCTGACAGCTTCACACTATAAATAAATTCCACTTTTATCAATGGGAGAGAGAAGGGTAAGACAATGTTTCAAATGACTAAAGTTACTGTGCTTCTACTGTCATTCCACTTAAAATAAAGAATGAAAACATATCATTAAGGATTACCTGTTCTGTCAGTGTCTCACTTTCTTTATGTCTCCCTCTTGACCACTGAATTCCACCGTTTCCAGTTATTATAATGGTTGCAAAAATCTCCTCACCTGAAGGACCTCTTCCAGGTTCTTTTACTTCAAATTGTTCTGTGTAGAAGGCAGACTGAAGAGTCTCCAGATTTATAAGATACTTAAGTTTCAAGTTTCTGGCAGTGGCTTTGCATTGACTGAACTGCTGAATAAATCTGCGAAATCTGTACCTTATTCTCTTCCTTGTCAAAATATGATAGTCTTGGATCTTTGCTCGGACACATTTTGGTAAGAATGTTTTGTAGCTAGGAATAAAGAGCAAACACAGAAAACAAAACAAAGATTAGAAGATAAACCTAGGATGAAGTTGAAAGAGAGGTTCCTACCTTTTTCCATGATAGGTAAGTGATACAGCATAGTAGTCAAATGGAAAAGTCAACATAACCACCACCCGTGAGGTAGGAAACCATATTTCACTTGATGATACACATACTCTTTGACTACCATAAAGTTTAGAATAGATTTTAATTTTTAGACCCTAATGACATGAACAGTCTAGTAACTAATTAATAATGAAGTTTCTAACAATCCATTATGTCTGATTTTATATCCCTGTGACGATAATTTCTAAAATATTTTTGGCATTTATTACACTGTGTTGCAAATATTTCCTACACTGTCATACTCCAAAATTTAGCTGAATTTTGCAAATTTTGAATTCTGTTGGATGCCATTGTTCATTAAACAAACATTCTTTTTTGTATACATTTTTTTGTCTGGCCAGCTACTTCTGTACTTTGATCTCTACGTACAATATCCTAAAGAAGGTAGACAATTTATTTGTCTGCTTCTGATGAACATTTTATTTCTGAAGTACAACTACATAAAATCTCCATGACTTTGTATAAGCTGATCTTTATTCCTACTGTATTTCTTATCTCCTATCGGCTTAGATCTTATTCTGTAAGTCTCAGCTCAACCATCGTCAAATCCAGGAAACCTGTATGGGCTTTATTCTATGAATGAGTTAGATGTTCCTCCTTTTATTCTTACAGTATAATGTGCACAATCCAATAGTATATCACTTAATAAGCTATCCTTTTCCTGTTTAGTTACCACCAGGGGTATTTTGGAGCTGGCTCATACTTTAAGGATGTGAGTGACTGCTAAACGGTTATAATTAAAATTTATCATATTTTAAGGATTTTTAGCTGACTGCTAAATTGTTATAATTAAAATTTGTGTTATATAAACTTACATTTAAATGAAGTAAATATATAGCTAATACTCAAAACTCATAACTTAATTATTTTACCTTTTTTATTTTGGTTTTAATTTTTATGACTATTTAGGCCTTTGAGATTATTTAAATCTGCCATACATGAATGGTAAAAAGGATTTGCCATTGCTCTCAATTCTACATTCAGTGACATTAGGCCAATAGCTCAAAATTGGCCACTCTGGAGTATTTATTTGGTGGATATCAACAAATATTACAAGTAAATCGGGGAAATATTTGTTGCTGCTGTTGTTATTGTTTTCTTTTTGGAAAATTAGTGTTACCAGCGTACAAATACTTACACCCTTCCCCACGCTACACAAAGGCCCTTGACCAACTCAGTTTTTTACTCAACTAAACAAAGACGCTAGAGAAATCCATTTCACTGAGTGGATGAGTTGCACTATAAATATAATAACCAGTTCTGAATAGACTATATCACTGCCAGCACTTTTATGACAAGTCTCTGTTCAGCTAATTTTCCTAAGTTCCACAGTTATTTCAAACCCTTTCCAAATTCTTCAAACCTCCTACCTTCTTGCTGATTCAAACCTCAGCAGAATTTTTCATCATATTTTTCTTCAACAAATGATTTTATCTGTTAAGAAAAAAACTCCCACTTATTCCCTAAGCAAGGCTCCCTCAATATTCTACCAACAGACCTACATACATCTGCACTCATTTTCTTCTTCCTAACTACTGCAATACAGGAGGTATAAAGGTACTAGCTAATGCCTTCTCTCTAACATATATTTATGTATTCTTTCTCTCTTCCGCTAATATACATGTACCTCTCAGGACATTTACTCTATACATTATTTATACACGTTTTGAGAATATTAATGTCCTTCCTATTTTAAATGTAAAAATCTCTATTCTACATTTCCCTTCAGCTACAGGCTTCTTGGCAATTGACTGATGGACTGATTGATTACTGATTGTTTATACATCTCTCTCCATTTTTCTGGTCTTCCATTTACTCCTCAAATCATTCCAATGTGGCTTCTGTTTCTTACAAAACAAAATGCTCTTGCTAAAATCAAGAAAGAAGCAAGCATGGTGGTGCACTCCTGTAATTCCAGCACTTGGAAGGTTGAAGCAGGAGGATCACCGAGGATTTGAGGCCAATCTGAACTATAAAGCAAGACTGTCTCAAAAAATAAAATAAAAAAATACATAAATAAAATCAAGAAAGACTTCAGTGTTACTAAAACCACATTTCCACATTCATTTTGCTTAGCACTTTTCAGCAGCACTCAATATTACTGATCATTCTATCCTTGGAACTCTATCCCCTTCAATTTTCTGATTTTACTCACATTTCTTTGGTTACTCCTTTTCAATTTTCTTTGCAGATACACTGTTTTTTATCTTGTGATTAATACTCAATATTCAACTATGGGCTTTCTCCTTTCTTAGCTATACTGTTTTTCTCTCTGGATTCTCTCTATGAAAATAACTCTCTTATTCTCTACCTCTATCCCTGACTACTAAACTGCAAGCCCATATATCCTGTGGTCAGTTTCCTCTACTCCTTTAATTTGGATGTTTCAAAAACTCCTCAAACAATGTATCAAACAAAAATCACGCCCCCAAACCCCAAAGATATCCTCACAGTATTCTCTGAGTAAGGAACACTACCATTCATTTATGTCTGCAAGCCCCAGAAACTCAGGAGTCATCTTTTGCATCAATTTTCCCTCAACCCTTTTATCAAAAATCCATTATTACCACCTTCTAAGTTTTTTTTTTATTTTCCCATTTTCTCATTATAATTCAAGAATTAATATCCTCTGGAGGAACTAATGCAATAGCCTATTTTCTAATCAATTCACATTTCCATTTCTGGTTTTCTACAACAAAGTAATGTTAAAAACACTTATTTCACTCTACCTTAACACCCCTTATGGTTTCCTAATGTTCTCAACCTTCTTAACATGATTGTTAAATTTCTATATATTCTGGCCTGTGCCTCACCTCCTACTTTTTGAGATCTTCATACATTCCCTTTTGCCACAAAACGTTTTTCATGAAACTCTACTTTCCCCTACTGGCCTCTCTCTACCCATTAAATTTCAGCATTTTTCAGATCTCAAAAATCACACTCTATTTTTTGGGAGTAGGTTAAATTGCCAATTTATATTCTTTCCTAAAGTTTATTTATCATGGCAAATTTATTTTGTAAATACATATTTAATAAAAGTTTGGATAATACAGACCTTCAGTGAGTTTAGAATAAACACTGAAAAGATTTTAAAATATAATCAATGCAAATAATAAAACTTACTTTACCTTAGTCAAAAGCATTTGTGATAAGAGCTTTACTAAATCTGGAATCTGGATTTAAATGAATACAAATGATTTAATAAGGTCTTACAATTTTTATAAAGAAATGAAAAGTTTAGGATCACACACACAGAGACATACTAGCCTTTCTACTCTGGTGCCAAGAATTAAGGAACAGAAATATGTCTTTTGGGAATGCCATAAAAAAGGCTGTGTGTAGTTCTTGAATACAGTGAATCACTTCAGTGTTATGCTACCAGCACAAGCTTTATTGAAAACACTAAAGCTCTGTAATAAATACAAAGCTCTTAACTCATGGAGTTTGAAAGCATTTTTTGCAAACGCTATGCTTTACAATTGAGTTTTTAAAGAATCCTAAAATTGAGGGTCTAAAGAGCTCCAAAACTGAGCCTACTTTTGACTACATTTTTGTTTTACAGAATGTTATCTGTAGTGAAATCTGTAATCTTATTTTCACAACTGGAATAGGCCACTGGAAAGACTAATATCTGCACTGGTGTTTAGAAAGGGTATCTAGTGATGAGGTATGGAGTTCAATTGCCAGTGTAAGTGACCTTGGCCTTGGTCAGCATTCACAAGTTCAACAGAATCTCCTTTAATCTTTTTCCATTTTTCAGTTCTTTTCTTCTCATACTTTAACAAATTTAGGATTTTTAAGTGTATATGAAGGATAAAAACAGAGAAGTCTTATTAGTGTCCTTTACTTTCTGTATCCCAACACTTAAATCACAATGTCCAATTAGGAATTAACATGCAAAACATACACTCAGATAAAAGTACACAAATACACAATTACCAGTGCATAGTCACACACAGACACTTGTTCACAGACAAAGAATCTTTTCACATATTTTTTTAACTACAGGAAAGAGTACAGAGATTCTCCTGGATATATCCAGGAACAGAACAGCTTATTTCATTTTCCTAAGAACTAGTCTCTCGTGTATTCTCTTATCAATCCGAAATACTTCAATACTAAGTAGTTTATTTTTTATTTTTAAGAGAAGAGCACCAAATGAGAATTAAGAAACCATAAGTAAGCTAAAAATAAGATAAATTTAAAAAGTAAGATTAATTAAATATATTAAGAAGGCAAGAAATGTAGGCTTGTTTTGCTGCAGGGCAGGCATAAATTCGTTATTCAATCTTAAAATACCTTGGCACATGATAAAAGAACAGCAGGAAAATGAGACTGTTTCAAAATTAAAACTTTTATTCTGCAAATGATTCTTTTAAGAACATGAAAAGTAATCCACAGAATGGGAGAAGGTATTTGCAAATCATACATATGATAACTTGTATCTGGAGACTTGAATCCAGAAAATAAAAACAAATTTTACAACTTAAAGAAACTAAATTTAGAAATGAGAAAAGGGCCTCCTGGATGCCCATACAACAGCCTAGAGGACCTGGGAACCAAGCGCCCTGCCTCCAGTCCCTGGGTTCTTTACAACATGTAACAACAGAATTTATAACCAATGGACCAACCTGACTAAATAAGGGACCAACACTCGGGAAGAAAATCTTACCTCGGGACTGAAGTGATACCCTCCACAGAGACTGGGTGAGACAACTATGTGAGATAGGTTTAGAGAGGGGGAGACCTAAATCTCCTGGGATTCCCTAGGAGGCCTGGGCTCAGAACAGGAAGATGACAGGGCCTATATTCTGATATAGGAGGCCAGGTTTTGTGGAAGGAACTGTTCAGATTGGGTAGTCCTGAAGGAGAAGGCATTTTACCTAGTGGAATGTTCGAGCTCTGACACGGTTGCCAATATCCAGCAGAAATCAGTGCTCTGAATTACTTTAGGTAAACATAAGAGGGACCTAATCGTCCTCACTAAAATCAGAGTCCTCTATGAGGGCTGCACATGAGTGGCTCCTAGGATTTGTCAATACACAGATGACATTTGATTTCACTGTTGCAGCTCAATTTACAACCATAGACAAGGTAACATAGTAATGGCCAGCAACTGATTTTTTCTCTATGCCAATACCTGGATTGCTGGGGGGTGAGGAGGTAGGGGCTAGTCAGGTCTTAATACTGTGCCTCACCCCTACAGAACAGGGCATGGGACCAAAGAATTTTCAAATCCCACCTCAAAAAACAAAACAAAAACACAGAAACATGAAAAGACAAGGCAAAGAAATTCTCTCCAAAACTCTCAACTCCCCCCAAATCAGCATATGAGGCAACGAGAGGGAGGAAATTGTAAGCTACACAGCAGAAAGTTCTGAAAGGGTATCAATGGAGGTAAAACAGTTCTATAAGATCCTTAGTGAATTTAAAGATGCAACTAATCAAATAATGACCATAATGAAACTTTTGATCAGCAAGTTCAGAAAGACACTAATAAACAGCTAGTGGAGCTAAAGAAAGAGAAGCAAAACATGAGTGCCCAGCACAGAAAAAAATAGAAGTTCATATGAGAGTTCCAAACAGAAATCTGGGAGATTAAAAACATGATTGAAAGTATGGATAAGAGCAGGAACTAATGAAAAGACAGTGTCAGATCTAGAGAAGAGTGCTGTAGTCAATAACAATTAATAAGACATACCTTAAAAATGACAAAAGAAACATGAAAAAAAGAACCCACCAGCTCCTACATGACTCACAGAGGTCTAATTCAAAAGTAATTGGAATTAGCAAAATCTCAGAACATAGCACAAAAGACATAAAAATATCTGTTTACACAAGTTAACAACAGAAAACTTTACAGACATGGAAACAGAACTTACCATACAGATAAGCGATGCATTGAGAACCCTATATAGTCATCATCAGGAAAAAAAAAAACCACTCCATGCCACATAATAATTAACATACCAGAAATACAACACAAAAACACAAAAAAAAACACTAAAGCTTGCTAAACAAAAAAAGCAATGAATCACTTATTTTTTAAAAACGTACCAGATTACAACAAATTTCACAACAGAAATCCTAAAGGTAGGAACAGCATGGATTTGCGGGACAATGCTGGCCAAAGGAGTAACTGAACCTGAACGCAATAAGGCAGGGATCTTGGAGAACGACAGTTCCCATGTTCCTGGAATGCATGGTTAAAGTTTAGAGAAGAATCTGCAGGACAACACTCAGCAGAATTAAGACCAAGTTACTGTCAGAGATGTTTGCTTTGGCCAGTGTATTCCCTCTGCCCCGGGAAGACTGTTTAAACTAGCTTGACATGTATCACACAACAAACCATCTCATTCCTGTCCTGTCCTATGACAAAAACTCCTACACAATATGTTGCAAAATGCTTTTCCTCTAAGTCTTTGTTCTCATGTCTTTCAGTTAAAATAATCATGGAGGTCTCAGTTGTTTACCAGAGACTCTCTTATCCCCAAGAAGCACCCACTCTGCTTCTTGGTGACTGAATTAAATATTGTTTCTGAGTAATCTTCTTTATCCTCTGCACATCCATGGTCACACGCTGTGACAGGGAATGAAGTGTTTCAAGTTCTTAAAGAAAACAACTTCCAAGAGGTCAACAAGATGGCAGACTGGTAGGTAGCAGGAGAGAGACCCTCTCTGAGAGAGACAGCTCAAATGCCAGAATAAAACACCCTGGAGAGACCCAAACAGATAGAGATGGACTCTCACAACCCAGGAAAAAACTAAAGTGCAAAAAACTGCTCGAATATGAGGTCC
>PVJX010015230.1:0-43045 GCA_004027295.1 Dolichotis patagonum
GTTGAGAAGTCTGCCATGATTTTGATGGGTTTTCCTTTATAGGTGATCTGTTTCTTTTCTCTGATGGCTTTTAATATTCTGTTCTTATATTGAATTTCTGGGATCTTGATTATTATGTGTCTGGGTGTAGCTCTGTTTGGGTTGTAGGTGGCTGGAGTTCTGTATGCTTCATACCTCTGCATATCATTTCTTTTTTCTAAGCTTGGGAAATTTTCTTTAATAATTTCTGTGAATAGCCTTTGTAATTCCTCTGATTTGATTCCTGCTTCTTCATTCACATACTTTATTCTTAAGTTAGAGATCTTCTTGTCATCTTGCAGTCTTTGTATCTTTACTGCCTGCTCCCTTGTTATTTTTAAGAGATCTTCCCTTTCATGACCCCACATTGCAAGCCTGTGTTCAATTTTTGATAGTCTATCTTTGGTTTCTTTCAAGCAGTTTTGCCAGCTTTCTATGGAGACTTTAGTTTCCTGATAATCTCTTTGAATCTGTTTCATGAATTCTAGGTTTTTTCTGAATTCTTCATTAAATTTTTCTCTCCATTTGTGTTCCTCCATTCTTCTGTCTGTGTCTTCTTGAGAGGTGCCCAGCCCTTCTTTTATTCTACTAATCTCTTGTTTAATTTCAATTAATATTTCAGTTTTGGTCCCACTTACGAGGTCCTCAAGATGTCTCTTTATGTCCGCTAATGCTGTGTTTGATGTTGCATTTTTGCTGCCCTCAATCTCTTGCATTTACCTCTCCTGGATCAATGTTCTCAGGGTTGGGGGCTGTGAGTGTTTTCTTATTTCTCCCTTTCATCATGTTTTTGGTTCCTTCCATACAAGTGTACAGTGTAATTCCCAGACCCTTTTATTGTTGGTTAAGGCTCCTCTAAAGGGCACAGGCTAGGAGCTTTAGCCCTCTTCAATAGGTTATCAGAGATTAGAGTTCACCCACAGGCAGTGTGCGCTAGCTCCTCCCTTCTGGGCCAGTCAACCTTTGCAGGCCTTCACTGCATCAGTGTGCACTGATCTCAGGGGCGCGGCCTAGTCCAAGCAGATTCCACTAATCCACTCGGCTAGGGAAGCAACCAGCTGAAGCCACTTCCTTATGGAGTTAGGGCTGTCCTGCCCAAATCCAACATGTCGTCCAGTCTGTTTCCCCTTTCCCATAGGAGGGTCTTATTCCCATCACTCACTGCATCCACAAGAACTGCTGGACTCCCTGACCTCCGACTTTAGCGCGGCTACAGTGGGAATTCATGGTGCCTCTGGTTGGGTCACATGCAGGGCCGGTCTGGGCAAGCTGCATGCAGGGCTGTTCAGCTCCGCACTCCGGCGGCTCAAGCCAGTCACTTCGGTGCGATTCACTTGTTCAGGTCGGACAGGGATTCAGGCGGCTCGAGGAGGGCACCGTGCTCGCTGATCTTATCTTCACTAATAGTAGCACCAGGACCTCATATTCGAGCAGTCTTTTGCACTTTAGTTTCTGTCGTGGCTTGTGAGAGTCCATCTCTCTCTGTTTGGGTCTCTCCAGGGTGTTTTATTCTGGCATTTGAGCTGTCTCTCTCAGAGAGGGTCTCTCTCCTGCTACCTACCAGTCCGCCATCTTGTCTTCTTCCCAACAACAGTTTATTTCTTATTAAAAAGAAAAAGTAAGAAACTTTTATTATGTTAAATATTCAGATACTGGTTTTTGTTGCTGTGGCATAGCCTAATCTATCTTGGCTACTAAAATAACAAGAACTTGCAGGTATATTAAAGCTTAAACTTCGCAGTTTGATTCAGTAGCTGCTATCCAGGAAACTAATATAATTTGAAAGCATAGAGATCTATACAGGTAAATGTGTCATCTTCTCAAGTTTGATAGGTGCTTTATGAAACAGGGTAAAAAACAGAAGAGAGATAGAAGTGCACAGTGGTCACCATTAACAATGTTCAACAAGATGTGACAAGAAAGAAATGCTATAAGTACATGAAAGTATTAATGTGCCAGCAAAGATAAGTGAAATATAGAAATCTCTGAAGTTCAGGTCTCTATCCTAAGCAAACCATAACCCACTGGGCAAATCAACCATCCATCTAATTGCTGTAGAATTTGTACATTATAACACAGTCATTTCCATTACTTAGGTATTGCTGTGGCAGCTATAATATAATCACACAGTGTCCACAGACATTTCACGGTCCTTAAAACTTAAAATATTTACTATCTAACACTTTCCAAAAATTATGTCAATCCCTACTTTATAGAATTAATAGCCTATAGATGTAATTGAATATTCTATAGAAGGAAAGATTTAATATTCATTTCCTTCTACTTATAAGGAGAGAGGAAAGTAAGCATAAAATACTGACCATTTTTTTAAAAAAAGTGTTTCTGCCTGACTTCCCATGTTCTCTCTTTTCTTGCCAGCATGACTGTGAAAACTGGGCTGAAGCTCAGAGCCTCACAAGATACAAGTTGGAGTGCAGAATCAATGCCTAGAGTCCATCTATGCAAGGTGAAGACCAGACCTACACTGGGTTTGAGTAAACAAACTTTGGTTGTGATAAGAAACTAAGATTATGGGGGTTAGTCCATCAGTAACCGTCTCTCCTCTACGGCAGTTCTATTTTAAGACAATTCAGTGAACGCATGGTCCTAGTTTGGGAATGTTTTCAAGGTAACCTGTCAGTAAGTTAGTTGCTAGTGACACAAAAATAACTGAGGCAATGACTGGGCTTTAGGGAGAATACATTTACATAGAACAGTAAATCAAGCATAGAAATAACTCTTAACATACAAGCAAATTAAGACGGTACATAGGACTCTAACTATGAGTAGAGAAAGAAAGCACATCCACTTAGCAGAAACAGTGAAAATAAGTTGAAGTATGGGCCATCACTTTGACAGGCTCAGTCAGAAGATACTTCATGTGAAGAGAAGAGATTGTTCAAATTTTCATAGTTCGGAAGCATGTTTGAGGGTATCATTGAGTTCTGTTTGTTGCAGGCATAGCAAGATACACAAATGAGAGGACAGAGATAATGTGATAAATATCCTCAGTGTCATAATAGGTTTCTACAAATAAAGTGATGTGAATTTGGAGGCCACTGACGACTACTCTGAGCTTCTGAAAGCCAGCATGTTCTTTCTAGAAATCAAGTAGTTCTTTAAAGAATCAATGTTGGAACAGGTGAAGTGACTTGAACATTTCCCTGGACTAAAATTTAGACAAACTTCTTTCTAAAGAAAGTCCCTAACCTCCATTTTGTTAGAATATTTCTTTAGAAAACTTGCAGTTGCAAATTATTTCTCTGTCCATTTGAAGTAAATGTTTTGAAAATATCTAGCCCATATTCTAACCCAGAAATATCTTTCTCAAGAACTGACAACCGTATCTTTGTAGCACAATCATTAAGGATGATTTCCTTGTCTCCATGGAAGAGTAGGAGGCTAACCTCAGGATTACTTTGCTTCAAGTTGTAAAACTATCTCCTGACATAACATAATGATGAAAAGAAGTTTACTTTTCCTTTGGGTAAAGCCAGCAGGCAAGCACAGATGGTCTATAATCTTCCTCACACCATAGCATTTAAAATCATTCCCTCTTACACTGGCCTTAAATAAAGTCTATTTTAATTGTTTAGTTTCCCAGTATAATGTTTGCTTTATCAGGATTAACTACTGACAATATACTTTAAATAGGTAATTGTGCTAATCATTGCTCTAATGTATCTACAGTGTCTACCGACCTGGTTGTAATGGGGATGCATGCTATATTCACCCTCTGGCTTTGTGTCTCTATTACCCACTGTTGAAATATGTAGCCTGTTACTTTCAGTATTTTCTGTACACTGTTAGAGAGACAATGACTGCAGTTTATGATGATTGAGTACATCTTGAGCAATTCTTTGTTCAAGACAGAAAAACCTAAAAATGACTTCTGGAAGGAGACTACAGCACTGCAAAACCCAGTGTGATGCTTTTGCACACTGATTTTAGATATAAATTCACATCCTTAGTGTAGTTCTATAATCACACACCTACACATATAAATTTAGTGTTTCTGAAATTTGTGATCCTTATATTCCAGCCCACCTTTCCTCCCTTCTTGAAGTTAATAGTAAGAGTTTTAATGGTAACAAAGTTTTATTAAAGGTAGGAAAAAAGTTCTACAGAGAGAGTTTGGACCAAGTTAAAGCCGCAAAAGAAGTTCACCCAATAGCATGAGGTAGGGCCCAAGTATACTTCTAATCTCTTCAGTTCATCAAAAATAATGGTTTGCGCTTTCATTGTTTGAATATTTGTTTGATCATTGTTTTCATGCTTATATCTTGTAATATGAACAACTACTTTGAAGATAACAATACACAATATATTAACAATTGTTAATCTATTATTTTGTTTTGAAATTCTGTACCATCATTTTTATTCTTATTTTGTTTTAAAAAAACAAAAACCAAAAGAGATGGTTGAATACAGTGGACCAGCAAATGCGCTCACTAAGTCCTTTGTCTGGAATGACCTCTCAGAGATCCTTGAACTGTTTCTGAAGCCGGAGGATGGATACTGTAGTAGAACAGGATAGGTCATTATGAGATAGAGTATACAGATATAAAAAAAAGGCAGATTGCATTAGAGTTGGTTCTCAATTAGAGATGGAAATGGGATTTGAAGACACTTTGGTTCTATAGAACTGAGCTGCAGGAACTTTTATTCAAATTTTGATAGATATTTTGGGAATCACAAACAGTAAAACATATTTTTCTTTGCACAGTAATACTTCATTTGGTTTTAGACCAAATGGCAGCAATTAAGCCCTGATGGACCGAGTTAGGTTTTAGATTCAGATATATTTAAACAGAAAGGAGTCCATTCGGAGTATAAGAATGGCAACAGTGCTTCAGTGAAGGTGAACAGAATAGATGTGGCTCATATCATAAAAGGAAGAAGTGAAAGTGACAATTTTGGTTGATTTCACAACTTTCTAGTTCTTAGATCTGTCTATATGCTATATAAAATTTATCTTTAATAAAGGAGTTTATCCTGTCCTTTTGACTAAGACAAATTTTGCTTTGGAAAAGAAAAAGTTACATTCTTTGAATTTTAACAACTAAAAGTGATTTCTGTTTCAGCGGGCTTCATTTCATTTATCTTTACCTGTCAGTTCTGCAGATGCCACACAAATATAATCAGGCAGATAACAGAAACTAAATGGGGTGACTTCATCTGGTCTGTCCATGCCTGTTGGGAGTATTCCAAGGAGTCCTGGGGAAGCTGTCTTTTAAGATTGTGCTTGATTAATGAGTACATGGCTAATGATATGCACATTCCTAATTTTGTTTATCGTGCTCACTAAGTGAAAAGTGGGTTTTATTTGCAAAGAATTCTGATTTTTCCAATTAAGAAATATAATAAAATCTAAAAAAATAAGAATAATGTGATTAAAATAGAATCATATGAATTTGAGATAAAAAAAAATTTTGAGGTGCTCATAAACTCAAGACTAGGAGGGACACCAAAACTAACATAGGCTGTGTAAAGTCACATATAATTTAAAATGTGAATTTTTAATGGACTGTTTATATTAAAATGGTAAACTAAAAGTGTTGCATCCAAGTGCTAGCACAATGAAGACTTAAAAAATAATGACAGTTAGAAAGCGGGAAATGAAGAACAGAAAAAGCAAGATAAAAAGAAAGCAATATAGTGTAACCAGGTGAATCAATAATTAAGATAGAACAACATGGCTTACTAAATCATAGTGTTTTTCAGATTAGAGTTCTTTAAATCAAAGTTATTCTCTTGTAAATATAAAAGCAGTAAAACTTAAAGTAATAGGAGATCACATAGGAAAATAATAGTCAACTAAAAACTAGCAGAGCCACGAGTAACAATTTAGATTTTGAGAGAGATAAAATTTTTGGCATAATGATATTTAGCACATAATAGCAAAATCAATTCATAAATATAAGATATAGCCAAATTATAAACATATATATCTAATATCACTGTAAGTAAAAATTGGTTAAAATTTCATTGGTTATTTGTAAATTATAATCAGAAAATTTAATTTAAGCATTTTCTGAATATTTGATATGTCAACCAAGAAAGTTCCACCTGCTATTAGAATGTTTGGAGACTATAACTAAAAAGCTATTCCACAATATATAACATCACATATACAATAATTAAACACATTCTTATAAAAATTCATGGAATAAATACAACATGTAAACATGTTGTACCCAGCTATTCTCCTGGGTATTTTCCCAGAAAAACTAAAAAGGTCATATCACAGTGATATATGTGCACCCATGTTCATAGCAGCACAATTTGTAATAGCTAAATCTTGGAAACAGCCAAGATGCCCATCAACTGCAGAGTGGATGAAAAAGATGTGGTATTTTTATACAATGGAATACTGCTCAGCTATGAAGAAGGATGATCTTGAGGCCTTCATAGGGAAATGGAGACAGCTTGAGACTATCCTCATTAGTGAAATAAATAAGAATCATATTTATAAATATCACATTGTGACTCTAGTGTAAAAAGTAATAACAAATGTAGGAGTAATAAAACCCAAAATGTGTAGCAGTTATACATTTTGGGTTGAGAGGAAAAGAAAGTGCTCTAAAGGATATAACTACATGTATGTTTAAGTGTGTAAGACAGACGACCATATTACTAAGTTTTTGTTAGATTGTTGAGCAGAACTGTTTGCAGTCTCACTGTTTGAATGTCTACTTTGCATGCTTTAATTTTTAACTTGTACGACTATTTCCAAGATGACAGTATGTAATTTATCAAGTAGTGACTTCTTAGTGTTTTTTTGTTCTTTTCTTTTTTTCCTTTGGAATTCTGTAATATTGCTACTCTTCTTTCTGTGTTGTTTTTTTTCTCTTTAAATAAAATTTTTTAAAAGTTAAAAAATGTTGTAAACCAAAAAATATAATAACCATTTGTGTACTATAAACATATAGTGGTTGCAGTCTAATGTAACAGCAATTAAAGTAGAAATTAATAGAAGGATAACCAAAATAACAGGCTTTGTGGATATTTGAAATGCTTAAAATTAATCAATTTTATAAATAGCCAATTGATCAAAGGTAGTATCACAATGTAAATAAGAAAAGTAGAGATGTAGTATCATTATCTTTGATTTAAATGCTTGTACTATTAAAAATTAAAATTAGAAAGTCTATTATTTAAGAAGTCAGAAAAAGAATAAATCTCTAGGAGTTTGAAGAAGGGAAGTCAGGTGTGGTGGCACTGTCCTGTAATTCCAGTATTTGGTAGGCTGAGGCAGGAGAATCATTGTTACCTCAAGACCAACCTGGGCTACCAAGTGAGCCCAAGGCCAGCCTGAGCTGCATAACAAGACCTTGTCTCAAAAAGACAAAAAAAAAAAAAAAAGAGGAAAAATTTTAAAAATTTGACTTTCAGGGCCAGGAATTTAGCTCAGTGGCCTCAGAGCCTGCCTGGCAAGCACAAGGTTGTGAGTTCGATCCTTGGTACCCCCCCAAAAAATTTGACTTTCAATTTCTTCTTTATATCATTGATGAATTTTGTTTAATTTTCATATATCTGTGAATTTTCTAAAGCTGCTCTTATTTCTATTTGTAAATCTCTGTGGTGGAAAAAGATTGACATGATTTCAAACTTGTTTATACTTGACAGTGGTCTAACATGCGATCTCTAAAAAAGTTTCCATATAGTTTAAGAAGATGTATTCTGTTACTACTAGATAGAATATTCAGGGTATCTGTTAGGCTTATTTTGTCTAGAGAAGTTTTCAAGCTATGACTTCTTTATTGATTTTCTGTGTGAATATTCTATCCATCGTTGTAAGTGGGGTTTTAATGTTCTTTCCCACTATGATGTTGCTGTTTTTCTCTTGTCATAGCTGTTAATGCTTGCTATATATACATAATAGTAAACTTGCCATCACTATAGCTAAATACCTCAAGTATCATAACATATGGGATTCTTCTAAGATAAAGAGAGATTTACTTAACTCACAGTTATGGAGTTTCGAAATTTAAGACTGGGCAATCTCATTGACTTGGATTCTACTGAGGGTGGCAAATATTAGCACATTTTTAGGAGTGATTCGCCACATTTCAAATTGGAGCAGATAGACACTGAGGATAGGGAGAGCCTTAAAATTCTGTTTAAGGGCACTCCCTGGGTAACTCAAGGAATCCCTACTTTCTAATGTCCTAACCCTTAGGTCTTCATTATCTTCCAACAGATCTCTACACTCAGAGGGACCTATTTGCAAAGGTTCTGCCACCTTCTCAGTGGCACAACCTTAGGGATAAAGTCTTCAATGCAAGACTTTGGAGACATCCAAACCAAAGGAATATGTATAGATGTGTCAATGTTTTAGCACAGGAATAATTTTTATAAGTGATTTTTAATTGACTGTTTATTAGTATATAATGACATCTCTTCTTATAATTTTTGTCTTAAAGACTGTTTTGACTGATACTAGTATAGGTTCCCTTGCTTCTTTTGATTTCCATTTGTATGGGCTAGTTTTATCTGTCCTTTGATTTTCAGTCTATGCATGTCCTTAAATGTAAAATAAGACTCTTGGAGGTGGCATATCATATGCTTAGGTATTGTTTATGCATTCATCTCTATATTTCTATATCTTTTGACTGAAAACTTAATTTATTTATAATTAAGGTACTTAATTAGAGATAAGGGACCACTTTTATCATTTTAAATGTTTTCTGATTCTTTTGTAGAACCTCTATTTTTTCCCATGTCTTCGTTATCTTTTAATGGTTTTCTGCACTGGTATGGTTCATTCTTGCTTCTTTAACTTTTGTGTACCTACTCTTTTTTAATTTGTGTTTTTCAAGAGACTTAGATAAAACATCTTATGAAAGGCCATTTTAAGCTTAAAACAGCTTAAGTTTTAATTGCACATAAAGCATCATATTCTTCTCTCCCATTTTAAGTTTTTAATATCATGGTTCACATATTTTTATATTGTATATTCCTTAAGAAATTATTATAGTTCTAGTGCTTTTGCAGCTTATCTTTTAACCTTTATTTTGGAGATGTAAATGATTTACACATGACCATTACACTATTCTATTACATGAATTTCAACACGTGCCTTCTTTTACTTGGAGTTTTATATTTTCCTGTGTGTCATGATACTAATTAGTGTTGTTTAATTAAGCTTGTAGAACTCCCTTTTGCATTTCTTGAAAGGTAGATGTAGTGGTGATGAGTGTCCCAACTTTTCTTGGAGAAAATGTCCCCTCATTTCTGCAAAGCATCTTTGCTGAGTGGAATATTTTTGGCCTGCAGTCTTTTAGTTTCTCCCATAGCTTTGACTATATCATCCTATTTTCTATTGGATACAGACTGTGTAGTTTCTGGTGAGAAAACCACCAATAACCTCATAAGGGTACCTTTGTATGTGAAACTTTTTTCTCTTGCTATTTTTCAAGATTTTCACTTTGTCTTTGATTTTTGACAATTTGATTACAATGCCATTGTGTAGTCTTTGAATTGAATGTGATTGCAGTATTTTGAACTTCCTGTACCTTGGTAATTATATCTTTTCCAAGATTTATAAGTTTTCTTTTTATTTCTCTCTTTTCCATTTGTTAAAGGTTGATAATGTGAATATTAGCTCTCTCAATATTGTCTCATGAATCCTACAGACTATTTATTGTATTTATTTATTCATTTATGTATTTATATTAGGCATTTTGGTTGTATGTTCTGGGATAACCTACGTTGAGTTCTGGCCTGCATAGAGGGTCCATGCTCTGTTGTTGGGGCGGAGGGTAACAGCAGTGATTTCCAGTGTACAAGCACTCTCTACTGAATTGTTAAAGATTGCAAAGTTGGGGCACTTATGGAGCAGAATGCAAAACCATAGTGGATTTGGGTACCGTGGTATGGCATTGTTCAGTAAGTGGGGCCTCTGTGGTATGGTCATGCGTGCACAGCACAGCCTTGGAAATGCTCTGTGGATCAGGATGGTGTTCAGCGCTCCAGTCACCAAGGCCTGACGTAAAGGGTAACCGGTTATAGCACTTGTTCCGACGTCTGAAGCTTAGTAGCATCTCTTTCTTCAAGGATTCTGTTTTAGGGGTGACTGTTGTTTACTTTAGTGGCAAAGATGCCCATGTTCTTTGAAGATAAGTTCACTTAGGGACCACAGTGGAACCCACCAGAGGACCAATCCTGTTCATTTTTCCTCTCTCTCCTATGTCCGGATATCTTAGGTATGCCAGTCTCCTCAAGGATAGTATCTGTGTTTTTATTCTCTGATTTTTTTCCCCATTGTATTGTTAAAGATTCTTAGATGGCCTCTTGACTACACCAATGATATTATCCTCTGTGGATGATTTCCTAAACGTTATCTTCTGTGGGAGGAAGCTTTGTATACCTGACTCTACCATCTTACTGATATAATTTCTAAGAAGTCTTTTATAGAATTTGAAAGACTTTTTCTAAGACTTGCATTCTGGAATTGAGATATTTTGTAGGGTTAAAAAAAAGCACAAACTACTTATGCTGTTTGATATCTACAATGATATTAAGTAGTGATACATCATGGTTTGACTAACAATAGAGTAACAAAAATATGAGGCTCAGAAACCAACTTCACTTAGAGATTTCAAGATGGACAGGGGTAGCTTTCTAAAACATTTAGAAAGGTTTGGACTCCTCAATGACAAGAGCCAGAAAAAAATTATACATATTAAAGAAGCCCATTAAATACTAGATGAATTATAACAACTTAAGTATAAACAGCTAAATAGTATACTTCTTAGAGCTGTACCTCTATCAACATTTATGTATCTGTCAACAGCTTAGATGAAAAGAAACAGAAACACAAAATACTGAGGTAAAATTGATAAAATTTACCATACTGAAACTAATACATCTCTGTAATGAATAATGCCACAAAGTAAAAGCATGGGTAGAAGGTATTGTACCAGAAAAATTAATAATTATAAAATAAAATAATCTCAACAAGCAATCAGATTAAATGATAATTTAGTAGAAAAATTGAGGTAAGGATATGGAAAGAATCCATAGAAAAGCAAATCTAAAACATCATTAAAGCACAGAAACAAAAATAGATTCAATCTTATTATAAATAAGGAAAATACAAGTTAAAATATCTAAATATTCTATGTCAGCTATGAGATTATTTAATTTAAGACACACTCAGAAAAACTGATTTAATATGTCCAAGGCATTGCCTACTAACTCAGCTGCCATTTATAACTGCTAGATATCTACCCAAGGAAAATACTTAAATTTGTAATACATGAGACAGCTTGAGAGTATTAGAGGATTGTCTGTGATGGTGAAAATATGGCAAGCACAGGACTACATAGGTACAGATGAATAATTAGTTTCATGTTCATGAAATTAAATGTTACATGAAAATTTTAAAAATAAAGTAAATTTACATATATTTTGCTAAATTTCTAAAAACATGCTAACAAGATACAAATGCATGTTTTAGAATCATGTTTGCATTTATAGTTATTCACCAATTATGTAAAGTCTAAAATGCAGAATGATGTTTTATATTTGTTGTAGATAGTTATTCATATAGTAATGTTGTAAAAATATGCATGAGAAAATTGAGCCCAAAATCTGTAACATCGGTTACCTATAAGGATAGATTGAAGTTCTTAAATCCAACCAAGGAGAGAGATACATATTTTGGAGAGAAACCAGAGGTTGGAGTCCATTTTCAGAGCAGCAGAGCAAGAGCTTCTAAAAGTTTCAGAATTCTTCTTGTACACAACACTGAGTTCTTCGCTTTATTCAAAAAGAAGCTTTCTGTAACTGGACCTCTACATAGGGACAGGAAGCGACTTGGTGTTTCATTCTAATTGCAGATAATAAGATCTTAAATGGTATTGCTTTCCTAGATAGGATAAATGGAAATAAGAATTTTATCATGTAACAGATACAATTTAAGGCTGAAAGACAATATTGTGCTTAATTTTTCTCAAAGTCATAAGGATCAAAGAATCACTTTGTCTTTCCTAGGCAATACTGAATAGATTTTTGAATCCTAAAAGTCAAGAGAAACCAACGTTCAAGACCCTCAAATAAATATTTTGTAAATTTTCAAAAACTGTTCATTTTATAACAAGATTGGTATTTTTGCTAAAGAAATTTACTGGTGTTTCAGTTGTTTTAGATACACATTTTTTATTTTTGAGAGATGAGAATTCGAAGGAAAGTAGTCAAAGAAGTCTCATACCTTCATAATACTTTACATGTCATGGAAACTTTTGCAGAAAAGGAAGACATTAAATAAAATGTCACAATAGAGTGATATGAGGCAATGTTGATTCAATTTTTTCAAATTTACATAAAATTTAAAAATAAAGCTTAAATATTTAAAATCTTTATATCACTTCTTTTCTGTAGTTATTTCTTTTATTTAGTTAGTTATTTTTTACAATTCTGTTTGTCTTCATTATTTAAAAATTAGAGTCCCAGTTTAAAGGGCCAGGAAACTCATGCATGTTTGAGTGTAAGGCTCAGACCATTAACTCAGCAGGGTAAGAACTTTTACCAACACACAGTATTTCTGTGCTGGAAACTGCAAACAGCACAGTGGCTCTTTGGTCTGACCATGCACAAGCTAAAGAAAATAACTTTAGTAAGACAACTGGGTCATGGGTAATGTTCAGAACAAAACTGGTTGAATATCTATGTTGATAACACTTTTAAAAGCAGTTACTATTTTAGGAAGCTTCAGATTGTTGGCAGAGGATTAAAAATGTGTAGATTTTCACTAATGTATGAGTACTTCTATAGGCAATGAATTAAAATTGGTTTTGGAATACGGGGAAAAGAAGGGAAAAGAAATAAAAGAGAAAAAAGTGGGAAAAATGAAAAAAAAACCCTTTGTGAAAAAGGAGGGGAAGAGGAGTTGAAGGGAAGGTAGTGGACAAGAAAGAAAGAATCAAGATACATGATGTGCAGGTACAAATTTCCTATGATGGATGTGATAATTATGTACATCTAAAATGTATCAATAAACTTGATTAATTAAAAAATTAGTCTTGGGCTGGGGATTTAGCTCAGTGGCTTAAGCGCCTGCCTGGCAAGCACAAGGTCCTGAGTTCGATCCCCAGTACCAAAAAAAAAAGAAAAAGAAAAAAACAAACAAACAAAAAAATTAGTCTTAGGAAGGAAAAATAGCTGTGCAAATATTTATGTGCTTTATTTCAAAAGAAGGAAGTAACACATTTTGGTCCTCATGATGATGTGACCAGTGAACAGTCTGAGATTGTGACTCTTCTGATACTATCTCCATCACTGCATATCACCATGTGTTCTACTACTGTGAAACTTGTTAAGGATAGGCCCCTTGTATTCATCCTCATGTTGGTCAAAATGTCCATGTGATTTATTAAATGAATAAGTAAAAGTCACTTTCTTGCCATTTTCCTGTGGGGGTTCAATCCACGATTATTCAGAATTATTCTAAAGTTAAAACATTTATTGACTGCTTTGTTCTAGCTAATTAAGCATGTTACGGTAGCCAGGGGAAAATGAGTTTACTCCATTTCAAAGGACAGAGTTTCCAGTGGGCCAGCTTTAGGTGTAGTAAGAAGCCACCAATATGAACATTCTTCACAACTCAAATTGTACCTCATGTTAAACTGCTTTTCCTTCGGCACACATGTTTGATTTTGAACTTACCGATATTCAGCTTTGTATGGAGGGATTTGAAGGTTTCACAGTGCTCAGAATAGTTTTGTAACTTTTTTTCCTCAAAATAAGCTCTGTATGTCAATTGCTGCCTTATTACCTGCACATAAGAAGATAGCTTGAAGTACAGATCTCATGTCTTCCCACATCTTTGTCTCTCTATTCCTCTCCAGCCGCATATGCACCATTTTGACTAACATAACAATTTTGAAGTCAAAATGCTCAATGTTATTATAAGAAAAATATAAAAATGTGTTTTTATATTTGTAGAAGTGGAAACCCTTCTTCCATTGCATACTTCTTAAAAGAATAATTGTATCCTGCACATCTTTAAGATAAATATGGGAAAATAATTAGGATCCTGTCCCTGTGAAACTAGAAAACAACTTAAGAACACACTCAACTTATTCGTGTGCACATTCATTCATTTATTAGTACTGTGCAAAAATGCACCATGTGTAATTCCAAAAATAGTGTACCATAACATTATTATGAACTGCACTTTTTCCTTTATTTATAGAATTTAAGTATAAATTCTTACACTATTTATAAAACTACATATGCAGTTTTTCAATGATTGTGATAGTTTATATAGGGACTATTTTAATTTCATTAACATTTTTCCTGAAGACTTTTAAGTTTTATGACTATAAGTATGCAATCTTATAGACTTATTTTTTCTACTCATATGGTATTTTGTGGCAACGTATGCTGATGTATATTTTAATATGTGTGATCCATTGTAAGATTATTATAACATTGTTATGATTTTTTAAAAATAAAAATGTTTTTAATGCAACACAATTTTTATTTTCGAGGAATCACACATATAAACTTTGAATACAGCATGTATATTTTACCCATTTTCATTCACCCCATTAACAGGAAAACAGATATTTCGTATAATATATAATTAAAGTATTTGTTTACACAATTTCATAACACACAATTTGTGACATTTAGAAAACGTTTCACTCTTTTAAAATTGTACTGCTTATGAGGTTCTCAAATGCACACCCTCAGAAGAGCCTTTATAGTCACAAGTTATTATAGCACAACTCCCAGAAGAAATCAATAAAGAAATAGTAGGACAGGAAAAGTAAAGCAGCTAAAAAGGATCGAGCTGTAAGAGAACTCTGACCACCAGTAGCTGCATCAGTCCTATCTGGCTAGTCATGTCCTCTATTTCTGTCATGATAATTTTCAGTCTCTTGGTGCATCCAAAGCAGGATGGCCAAGGACCTGGGACAGTAAACATCTCCTGGGAAAATCATCCTGTCATCCTGTTTGTTGTGTATCTACCCAGAGTGAAGGCTCTCTGGGAGTTATTAGTGGAATGCACATGAATTTTTATGCATGAGTTTTTGCTAATGTTCAAAGCTCCATCCCCATGAGAGCTAAGCTGAATAACCAACTTGGTTGGCTTGGAAAATATTAAGACTACTTTAAGATAAATTTGAGGCAAGAGTCCCAAACACTCTGATACCTAGTTTGATGTTCTCTGAGCAAACTCTAGTTTGATGTTATTCACTACTATTGCAAAATTCATAGGCAATATTACTTAAAACAATTCATCTTTTTTGTTCTTCTGGTATTTCAATTATGTATACGTGATATTCTTCATAGCTTCCCATAACTTTTAGATATTCTGTCTCAATATTTTCATTTTTCTTATTATGCTTTACTTCGGAAAGCTCTAGTGACATATATTAAAATTCATAGATCCTTCTATTGGCTGTGTGCACACATCTGATGAGCGTCTCCAAGACATTCATCATTTTCTCTTCTGTGTTCTGCTTCTTTATGTTTCATCTGACTCCCCTTAGACATTCCCTCTTTCCAATTACATTACCAATATTGCTCTTGCATATTGGCCATTTGCATTAGAAGAGCTAGCATATTGGTCATAGGCAGAGTCCAAGTCAGATAATTCTACAATTTTTACCTAAATTTGCTTCTGATATTTTTGTTACATTTTCAAAATGTGTTTTACATGTTTATGTTATAATTTATCCTAAGTGTGTAAACTGTCGCTACATCTTTTGGTAAGGTCTTACTTTGTTGACCACCCTAACTTTAAACACATGGATGCAAGGGATTCTCCTTTCTCAGCATCCCAGAGAATTTGAAGGACAGGCACATAACACTGTACAAAGCTTAATATTTCTATCTGACTATGTATAGCCTACATCCAGCATAACCTAAACAGAGCACAGTACACTGTAATTTTGTATTCTAAACTGAAAAATTTTACTCCTTTCCTATTAAGGCTAAATTTTTCTGTAGGATACTCACTAACTTAAAATCCTGTCTTTCACACTTCAGCATTCTTATAGTTAGATACTTGGCCTATTAGTCTTTATGTAGGGGATGAAGGTCTGTTTAAATTGCAAGGAATTTTTCTGATTTTTATACTGTATCAAAAGTTGTAAATTATTGATTTGAGCTTCTGATTTTTCCTTTTCATTAGTTGAATTATACCTAGCAACAACCAAATTCACAATTGTTATGTTTTCCCCCAGAAGTTCTCAAATGCATGTGTCATTTAGACTTAATAGGAAAGGAGTAAGATTTTTCAGTTTGGAATACAAAATTACAGTGTACTGTGCTCTATTTGGGTTATGCTGGATGTATGCTATATATAGTCAGGTAGAAATATGAGATACATGCTCGATGTATCACAAGTGAAAGTTTTTCCAGTTTTAATACATATATATTACATAATACATATTATGAGCTATCAACATCTTATTTATAACAATTTATAAGTTTCTACACAGTGTATGAACTAGCATCATACATTCACAGGAATATTCCCTATAAATAACTTTGTTACAAATTCTCATGACTGTTACACATAGACCATTGAAAGAAAATCGTGATGGCTTAATGAATATGCCCTATTGAAAATGCCCTACTTTTTTAATGTGTTACATTATATTCCTGTTCTCTGATATAGTGCACATACCATTTAGCACAGCAAAGAAGTAAGAATGACATCTTTATATGCTAACTTATTGTTTTGAACATGCAAGTTATTTTCTTTTTAGTATATCAGTATAAATATAGCCTTAAATAATAAGCCCCCAAAGTACCGAACAATGACAATACTAAATAATAGTACAAAAATGGAGAACTGGATTTCTGATACATTGCTAATGGGAATGAAGTGTGGTACAGTCAGTTTAGAAAATAATTTGCCAGCTTATCATAGTAAGCATGCTGTTATACAGCACAACAACTGTACTCTTAGGACTTTATCCCTGAGAAATTAAAATTAATGTTCATACAAATATTTACATGTGCATGTTTATAGCTCATTTATTTTTTACAGGAGTAAATGGAAGTATTTGTACATGAAAAAATAAGACACCCCTGAAAACAGTCTCCAGTGCATCTTTTGGTGTAAGAATTAACATAAGATCTACTCTTATTTTTGGCAAAATGTGGTATGTAAAATTTCCATTGATATATTTTAGTTTTTCAGATAAATATGAAATGTAAGAACAGATTTTATTTTTTTGTATAATCACACAAAGCCAGAGTTATAGGTACTCTAGTCAACTTGAGCCAGCTCCATCTTTATTTCATTTACACCTTTTGGAAATTAAGATTTTAGTAAGGTATACATTAATGGACACCGGTGTGAAGTTTCCATATATGCATACTGTGTAAATGGATCAAATCCAACTACATCTCACTTTATCCGCTGTACCCTTCCTTTGTAGACATTCTTCTGCTTAAACACCTCTCAGATTAAACTTTTTTAGCTTCCATTTGTGAAAGAGCATAAATTGCTTGTCTTTCTCTGTCTTGCTTATTTCACGTAACAAATTGTCCTTTAACTCCACCTATTTTGCTGCCCATGACAGAATTACCTTCCTCTTTTCTTTTCTGCTTCCATATTTTAGCTACTGTGAGTAGTATTGCAATGTGCATGGGTGTGCACATATTTTTTGGTGTGATGTTTTCATCTTTCTAGCTATATACCCAGAAATGAGACATGTGTGTCTTATGACATCTATTTTTAGTTTTAGTTCATGCTGCTCACCATCATTCCTGTACTAATCTACACCAACAGTATATAAGAGTGGTCTTATTTTCATATTCTTGCCAGAATTTGTTGATTTTTATTTAGTTAAAAAAGTGTTGACTTGGGAAGTTTTCTTCTAGGACTTTTAGCTCAGTAACAGAACAAAAACGAGGCTTTGTATCTTCAAACTCTTGCCTAGCTCTAGTTCCCTGACAGAAAAATATTAATATTGTGCCAATTTATCAATGCCTTGTGGAAACAAGATTAGAAGTAGAGGACATCTTTCTGTTATTAAGAATTTTTGTTTGTACCTCCTTACAGAAATATTTGCTTTGGATTGTCAAATATTCTCTTATAAAAATAAATGAAGGCATAATAGAGCTGCTTAGTCTTCAGAAGTTGAAAGATTATTCATGGCTAGAAGCATACAAAATTCGCTATCATTGAGGGCAGAAAAAAGAAAACATTCATGATTATTGTGAAAAATTATGAAAATATACACGTCTCATTTTACATTTGTCTAAAAATACATATAATATTTGTTTTTCTTTTAAAATGGAATTGCACAATGAACCTTTGGCAAGGCACATTTACCTCTATTCAGGAGTAATCACTAGAAGCTCAAAATTGAACAAACACTACTCTTTATATTGTATTTATTTTCATTTGAAATGATGGCTAGTGTCCTCCTGAAATTATGATATTGTACTTAATCAATATGCTATGATTTTAATATATAGTCCTTTTATTCTGTTGTATGCTAAAGAAAGCCAAATTATGAGAATTTTGTTCTTTTTTGGTTTGTCCCATTTTATTTTCTGGCAGATGATGCAAGTAAAAAGATATTTAGTGATCTTATAATTGCAATGCAATTTAATGAATTTTACTTTATGGCTGGTCTTTAACAAATGACATTTAATGATGCAGGCTGCTCCGTCAAATGAATTATTTATCTACTCTGTAACCAGAGCTTGGACTATTGCCCTAGGACTGTTTGCACAGGAGTGAGGAGCCTTTCTTTAGATTCAAAGGGGCAAATCAAAGCAAAAACTTGTTTTCATGAAACATGCTCTCTCATTAAATTGCTTCATTCTCATTTTTCTTTATTTGATAATACTCACTATTTAAATAATCATTCCAAGTCTCACAAACATAATGACTGAAGTGGGAAGGAATCTGTGAGTGTGAGGTAATAGAACTGTACACTGTTGGGACACTTCTGAAATTTTCTAGGAGTGGATATATATTTTAATATATTGGGAGAAGCCTGTTTATTTTCTCTTCAATTCTAAAGTTAGACCAGGTTTAAACATAAATAGAGTCAATGATTCTTTTTATTGTACAAATGAAATAACTTAATAGACTGAATACATTAAAACGTAAGTTTTCATCACCTGTTTATAATTTTGTGTCCTAATATTCTCTTTCATCCAGAATGGGTTCACCAAATGCTTTATCATTTAAGGATTTGCTAAAGAAACACAGTCAGAGTGTATATGTGAGGCAAAACATGAGATTAGAATACTGATAGTCTGTAGACAATCATTTTTGGAATACATGAGTTACATGAGCATATTTTTTTTTTTGGTCTTTTTTTGAGACAGGGTGTTGCTATTTGGTTCAGCCTGGCCTTGGGCTCACTTTGTAGCCCATGGTGGTCTTGAACTTGCAAAGATCCACCTCCCTCAGCCTCTGGAGAGCTGGGATTACAGGAGTGCGCCACCACGCCCAGCAGTTCATGAGCATATCTTTAAATACAAAAACAGATGCCAAAGGGGAGTTTACAAAATGCAAATCAGATGTAGTTGAATAATCAGTATTAGTGCTTCCAAGAAGGAGATGATATCATAGCTGACACTACTGGCAACATTCAGATTCTGAAGTGTCAACTCTATGCACTGTGCCCTGAGTTCTGAATTCTCACAGCTAGTGTCCCCACTCTACGAGCTTCAGAGGAGGACTTTTGGTAACTTGAGTTGGAAATGTGCCACAAAACAAAACCACACCAGATTCCGTTGTATTTCAGTGTATAATTTATTTTCTGGAGCTCCCCAGAAGACTGACGTAGGCTGTGGCTGACCCGGAATTGTTTCTTTGGTACTTTCTTTCCATTATTTTTCTGCTGTTTTCAGACTCTTAATTAGCATCTTCTAAGAATACATCAGGGAATTCTATGCATGAATACTTCATCTCAAGGTCTGCTTTTGTAAAACTCAGACTAAGATAGGCATAGTTTATTAGGTGGAGACACAAGAGAGATAGTAAATATGCAGAGGGTTTGCTATAGAAATACAGGAAATCCTGGTTTATAGCAAATAAATCTGTAAAATTCCTGTAAAGAAATCTGTGACATTTTAAATATTGTTCCAATTACTAGAAGCAGGATTTAGGAACTCCTTTAAAACAGCAGTAATTTAGAAAATTGAGTTTTTGACAAAGGTTAGTTTTGTTACAAGAAGATGAGGTACTGCCACATAGAGATACAATTCAGAGGTTAAAAGGAACAGAGGGCAGTGACAAAGTGTGATGTGACCAGGGACTGAAATTTTCCAGAAGGCAATGAGGTAGGCAGGAACAAATGCAAAATAGGATAGGCAGTGATGGTACATGGCAATGCAGAAGAAGAATGCAAAACTTCCCAAGACATTTGTATCTTAGGGTTTCATTTTTAAACTACAATTATTCCATACTCCAAGTATGGCTACTTTCTCTCAAATGAAATTCACATGATAATTTTGAGGATATATCTTAGTGTCTATTTCAAAACATAATAACTAAGATTACCAAGGATACAGACCTTGTATTTATACAGTCAACATTGCATCAAAATATATTTCTTTTGTATTTAAACTTCAAGAATATCTGTACTTGGTAGTTTTGTTGATTCTCATTTTGTGATCTGCATTAATAAAATTAATGTCTTCATTTTGAGAAAGTAAGAGATCAAAATTTGAGTTTACTGAGAGTGCATGTATGTGGTGACATACAGGCATTACAGACACAGATTACATTCAGTAAGTAGGTCACTGAACAAAGGTATTTGGAGTACCTCTTCCAATGACCAATTAAAGATTTTAAAAATTACTTTTCGACTATTCTAAACCTATATCAAGTCTCAGAAAATTTGCTCATGAAATAGAGGCCAAGATCTGAGATTGAGTGAAATGAAAAGAAACAGTTTTAAATTATTCTTTTCTCTTTTTCTTTCTTCACTCTGTACTTCTATAAAGTACAGATTGTACTTTATTTTGTGAATAATAGTCCTTGATCTTTTAGAAATTACTCAATACCTAGATCAAAAAGTCACTGATTTTAAACAAATCACATAAAATATTTATATTTTTTTCTTTTCCATAATACTGCCATTGGATATTGTTTATTTCACTTACAACTCAGATTGCAAAAGAAAGAAAACACTATCACCTTGTATTCAACTCTTGTTGTAATCAGATTCTGGCTTCTTGTATATTGAATCTCAGAAAATACTGCATCAGATTTTCTATTTCTTACCCCAGAAAATCCTTTTATTTGTTATATAACAACAAAAATTCCCACAACTGAAAAAGTCAGTGTATCCTATATCTATGCAGCTGTTTAAAGATTACACAGCATGATACAGTAAGTTATGCCAGTCATTGGACTTAGACAACTTACTGAGACTCTACACCTCTTTTCTCATCTGTAAATCTGTTTTTCTTGCAAAGAGGTCTCTTGTCAGCATGAAACATACTCAAACACCTCCCAAGAATGCCTGAAATGGGAATAGTGCTGAATAATATATGTATTTTTTCTATATGTGTATGTTTGTAGTAAAGTTTGATTTATAAGGCAGGCAAGTAAAATATTACAATTTGTTACAATAAAAGAGTAATTGTACTAGAATAAAAGTTAGGTGAATGTAGGTTCCCTCAAAAATCTTCAAAACATTTTATTTATATTTTTCAAAATTATGGGGAATATTGTGATAAATTACATATTTATGTAATAATTAAACCAGAGTAGTTCAAATCTCTATCTTCTTGAACTTTAAACTTATATTAATATTTAGTAATGGTACACATTTATTGAGTACAATAAAATTGATCCAATCTGGAGCTTTGATTTTTTTCACTTAAGAGGAATCACCTGATGGCTTCTTTTTGGCATATCTAAATTTTGGGGGTTATTATTCTTTGGTTTTGTAGATATTATTCAACAAAATAAGTGTTACTTGAACATGGGTGCTGTTTTAACAGGACAGTTGACCTGATACAATGAGGCGGCTACCAAGTGACTAACAAGAGGACGGCGCCGATACACCAAGAATGATGCACATCTCGGGCGGGCCAGAGCAGCACAGTGAAAGATTCTATCACACTACTCAGAATGACACAAAAACATAAACTAGTTACGTCTGGAATTTTCTATTTATTAGTTTTGGACTACAGAGGGTTTAAGGCAGGGAAACTGCAGAAAGTGAAACTGTACATAAAGGCAGCTGTGTCACTAGGGAAAGAGAAGATTGCCTGTTTCCTTAATGCTATGGTCTAAATGTTGGTGTCATTGGAGTCTCATCGCTGAAAATTCTAGTAGGTAATTAAGTCCCAAGCTAGAGTCCTCATGAATATTAGTGCCCTTGCAATAGGGGTCCGGGGGTAATTTCCAGTGTCTGTCAACATAGGGACAATGTGAGAACAGCTGTGGTCCAAAAAGTGAGTCCTCTTTAGATACTCAATTTTCTGAGTATTTTCTGAGTTTCAGAACTGTGAGGAATGAATTTCTGTTGTTTAGAAGCCATGCAGTTTACTGGGGTTTTTTTGGTTATAGTAAACTGCTTGGAACCATACACTTGCGGCTTCCAAATAAATATAAATTGAGGAAATAGGAAAGACTGAACTCTCAATATTTATATGAATACTCATTACTGTGCTGGAAAAAAAAGTAGAAACTTACATGTGTTTTCATGATCAGAGAAATAATAACTCATCATTATTTTATCTACTACCATATTTATTTTCACCTTGGTTTTTTGAGATCTAAGGCCACATTTTCACCTCATATCTTTTATTTTTTAAGATTGGGTCTTTCTACATTACCAAGCCTTGACCTCCTGGGCTCAAGGATCCCCCTGCCTTGTCTTTCTGAGTATCAGAGACTGTAGGTGTACACTCCTAAGCCTGGCTTCACATTTTTGTAAGTAGAAAAAAATAAATAATGTGCTGTAGGAAACTCAGAGCCACCAGATTTCAAATTTACGGTTTTTGCAGCTCTCATAAGAATTATCTGTCTGAAACTTCAAAGTATTTTTCTTTCTTTTATTGTGTCACAGGAGTGGAAAGCAGAAACTCAGAGGAGATGCTGTTACAAAAGAATACTGTAAATGTATAATAGTGGTGCTGCAGATAATCATTCTTATTCTTTACATGGTGCTGGTAAAAGGTTTAAAAATACTAGAGTCTAAAAATTGTTTCTACTCTTTCATCCATTACATGATCCACGTTTGGAGTATATCATCAGGGTGACAGAGTAGAATGCACACTGAAGTCCTTTCTCACTAAAGATCCAATTCCTTTGATTTCTCAACTGTGCTTTACAAAAATTCTCTGGGGCCTTTGCCAGTAACCATTTGTTGAAAGTAACCATTCTTCCAACCAACCAATCACCTTAGGTTGGAAACATTCCATGTAATATTTTTAGATTTTCACAATATTTTTTTCACTTCATCATTCTCAATCTCATACATTGTGAAGAATGTAAGTATCATCTCCTGAAATACCATGTCCTTAGTAGTGCTTTGATGACTGATCGGCAAAATTACTGGGAGCTATTTCATTTCTCTAATTCTGATGAGATCAGTAACTAGATAAGCTTTAGGCTAGGTATCTATTTAAAGTCTTTGATAATGCCCAGAAAATTACAGTGCCTGGGAAATGTCTGTCTTCTATATTGAACTGCACACTCTTAATTCCAGAAAAGCAACTGTCAATTATATAAGCTCTGAGAAAATCAAGAAAGAAAAAATATAATTATCAATACATTTCATGCTGGCAGGTATCCTACTTCTGTATCCAGCAGTTTCTAGTAATAAAATTTGAAATATTTTGCACATTTAGATTCAGAATATAAATATAAGTATTTATAGAAAAATATGTCTTTCAAGCTTATTGCAAAGTCTGTTTTTCATAATTTAATGAGAGGTATGTATTAAATATGATAAATTTATATTTGTAAAAGATTATAAATGAGTGTTGGTAGGCTGTCTCATAGTGACTAGCACTACATTTTATTCATACATTTCTCCATACTTAGCAAAGTTTGTGATGTGTAATAAAATGGGTTATATGCATTTATGAATAAAACAATAGTCCTAAAATAGTCACAAAATATAGTTATAAGAGAATCAAGATTAAGTGATTTCTAGGCAAAAATTATGAAATATAGAGTGATCTTTTGTACATGTAGTTTCTGCATATATGAGTTCAACTGACCAAGAGTCTAAAATATTGTTAAAAATTGCATCTCTGATAAATATGTTCAAGTTATTTTCCTAGGCATTATTTCCTCAGTAACACAGTTTAACACAAGAATTTACATTGCATTAAGTATTTCAAGCAACATAAAATTAATTTAAAGTAATATATGGGAGGCTATGAATATGTTACTTACAAATACTATACAATTTTATATAGGAGATTTGGGTTTTGTGAATCTGTGAAGGAATCCTGGAGCCAATCCTCTGTAGACAGTGCATAATAGCTGTAATTAACCCAGTCAGAAATTTCTCCTGACTTCTGAAGGTCTTGAAACATAAGTCAAAACAGGTAATGTGGTATGTTACATAGTTGTCAATGGGAATGAAGCAAAATGCATGCATAAAAATCAACAGAAAAAAATGCTTCCTTTGCACTAAACTGGATGAGAAGTTTAGATGTGAGTTTAAATATGAGAAAAATTGAGATTTATTGAACAAATAATTTCTGAAATGTCAATTAAATTGGTAAATTTAAGGTCAAAATGATTCTATTACATATTAAAGGGAATAAAAACATTTATTTAGAGAACTGAAAATTTATGATCCAGGTATTTTGTTTCTCATAAATTAATATAAAATAAAGAGAAAATATGGCACAGTATAAATGAAAATTAACATTCAGTTAGTTATCATCTTCAAATATTAGATAACTTAATAGCAGTTCTATTGGCATTACATTTTCATTAGTTCATGTTGTGTTTTTATGTGAATATCATGTTAAATATGTCAGATAGGAAAGATGGAAACTCATATTTTTATAACACTTTAAGTGAAAAACATGCAACTATCCCTTGATGAATCCAAACAGTTACATGTAAGAATTACATTTCAAATATCAATATTGAATCTTTTCAATAACTTTCCAAAACATTTTGGTCTCTGTACCAAGTAACATTGCTAAATGTACCAGAATGAATACTTTATTCCAGAAAGAAAATACAAGAGAATAACAGTAGCAACTTCCATATGTAATGAGCTAAATAAGAGGCATTTGTTAATATTGATAAACATCTATTTAAAATCAGTTATTTAGCTCTGTTTTACTACATGAACAACTTGTTTTTCGTAGGCCTCTAAACACATTTTTAAGGTAGAAATGTTTTATTTTTAGACTGTTGTAGTCAGGGGTTGTGCAGAGAACAATTAGAATCAGGACGTGGAATTTATAATATTGTTTTATGATGGTCACCCAGAGTTAACAAAAGAAAATGCAAGAAATCTATTCACAACACCAAAGACATAGAATATTTAGCCAAGGGCCTAAATCCCACAGCAATGTCCCACATGAGTCTAGATGAAAGCCCAGAGCTCATGACAGTGCCTCCCACGAGTCCAGCTGGAGGTCTAGAGCCCACAAGAAGGACTCATGCCAGTCTCTTTTTACAGATCCATGCTGGGAAGGCCCAAAGGTCAGCGGTGGAAACTAGGAAGTCTATGCCAGCAGGGTAAAGGAGCTGTGCTGGTAGGTTGAGGGTTCTACACTGAAGCTGAGAAGTCACACTCACAACAAAGACCAGGGCCGTCCTGAAAAGCACCATGACACAGTGCAACATGGAGGCCCAGAGCTCCTCCTCCAACAAGCACAGTTGAGTACATGCCAGGAAGCCAGCATGAAAAGTTCATCCTGGAGACCAAGCCACACATGTCTTCTTCTCCAGAGCCAGGAAACAATGTTCGATGTGAGGACCAGAGCTTCTCCAGAAGAGCCTAATGGCTCAAACAGCAACACATAGAGAGAACCCACAATGCCTCAATGTCTCAACACCCCCAAACCTAGCTTCTCCTTCTCCACGTCCCTATTTATGCTGGCAACTTTCCTCAGGTAAAACATTTAGGCTCAGTGATTTAATACAGCTGGCATTAAGTTGACTACCAGTTTGTAATCCATAACACAGACTTACTTGAGACTTACTGTATATTACAAAGTGCAAAACCAAGCAACCTAAGCAGGAGTTTGAAAAAAGAGATAATCAAAATCTCTTTCAATACCAGTCACTGTGTATTAAATTGTAAAATAGAAAATGATAGGAAAGGTGGACAAACTGTCAGATTTATTTGTAAAGTATGGTTAGGGCGTTATGAACATTGCAATACCTAACTGTGGAAAAGAGCTGACTATTTTTTTTCCCATCATGGCTATTGAGAGGGGCCCTTTGGCCAGGAATGGTGGATATTGTCTGTCTTTCATGTGAGAAAAGTGAAATGTAATATGCTGAAGAAGACAACTTGTAGCAATAAACTGAAATACTGGGCCTGAGAAATGACAGTAATTGATGATATCTCCAATAATCCTAAAATTTTATCATTATTTTAAGATAATTCCGCTAAAGAACTTCTTGTGTGTGCATACCAATATATGTATAAGAATTCTGAGGGAATTTTGTCAGGATTCTCCAGTGGAGAGTTACTAGAGATAGATAACAGGGCTGAGAGATAGATCATTTACTGCCTAGCAACCCAGGAAAGCACCAAGTTAGATCAACCTTGATGAGAGCCATTTTAGGAACGATCAAGAAGTGAAGATTTGCTTTCACCTCATGGGCCTCATTTCTCCCCCTCATGTTATTCATAGAAGATATTTCCTGAAGCATTTAACAAACAACAGAGGTATAGAGGAGTGAGATTCCTAGGCAAAGAGAAACAGACTTAATTGAACCTCACTGTTTTAAGTGCAACGCTGTTTGGAGAAAACCTCCAAACTGTAATTGAATTTCCATCTCACTTTGAAAGGGAAATTACCTTATATTAGCTGAATTTGCCCGCTCTACCCTTCCTACTGTATAACAGACAGCTAAGCAGAGCAGAATGGATGGCTCTTAGAGGTACAAGAAAAAGCAAACATGTGGAGCACACAAGAACACTGAGAAGAGACTGTATACGTTCTAGTAGCCTCATTTTATATCTAATCATGGATGTGAATAGACTATGTAGCAGACCATGAATGTTAAAAATTGACTATATAGTCATTACTTCATGTATTGGGAAGAATATTCTTCCACAAGATGTGATACTTTTTAATACAAGAAGGCCTTCACATTTCATCTCGTAACTTTCTGTATACATTTTTATTCAAGCTTACTCTTAAAGCACAAAAATTGTAAAAACTGGGCATGTGGCACATGCCTGTAATCCCTGCATGTTGGAGGTTGAGGCAGGAGAATGGTTACATGTTCAAGGCCAGCTTGGACTACATAGTGAGTTTAAGCTCACCCTCAACTACACAGTAAGACCCTGTCTCAATTTTTTTGTAAAACGTATTATTAAGTTTAAAAAATTTAAAAACTTATTATTAAAGCACAAAAATCAAGAATTTTTAGCAAAACTATTTCATGAAATTATTTTGCATATCTTAAAGAGATATACTTCTCTGTGGTTAGTGATTAGTGGTGTGATTAGTGGTTAGACTACTAACCACTAATCAGTAACCAAGGATGAATTATTACAATAAGCTGCATAAACACAGTGAATAATTACATGAAAAAAATCAATCAGGTATATATTTTGTATACTAAAATTTTTGAGTGAAAATCTTAATCTTTGAATAGAATTTTCTACAGCATAAAAGCAATGACAACATCTCAGGTAAGCAAATGAACCAGCATATACCTAGGTAGACTTCTGTAGAAATCTTCTAAACATCATAAAATAGAAGCAAAAATAAAAGTAAATTATGAATATGTTTCCCCAAATATGAGATACAAAGTCAAAAACAAAATTTGCATTTCACTGAATGATTCCTTCCTTCCTTCCTTCTTCCTTCCTTCCTTCCTTCCTTCCTTCCTTCCTTCCTTCCTTCCCTTTCCTTCTTTTCTTCATCAAGTGTTGTTCTAGGCTTGCATTAGAACTGCAAATATAGACAGTGCTGTATATCATGGACTGTTTACATAGGACCTATGTATAAAGGAGAAAGAAGAAACCAAACGTATGTAACTATAACAGAAAAATTGTATTAATATCGTACAAATAACAGCTCAGTAAAGCAAATGTCCACTATTATGAATTAAAAAGTAATAACAATTTAAAGTTAGAACTTAAATTTTCTTCTGTGAAATTGACAAAGATTCAAAACTATGATAATTCAGTACTCTATGTGCTGTGAGACAGGCTATTTTACACATTGCTACTGCAAATGTTAATTTGGCCCTATTACCACATTTATAGAAAGCAATTTGGCACTATGCTTAAGGCATTTAAAATATTACCTCAATGCTTTTTAAGTGTCTAAGCTAAGAATATAATCATATGTGAAGTATTATTTGCATAAAATAATGCATTAAGATTTATCACAGATTTATATGTTTAGGGCTAGGGATATATCTCAGTGGCACAGCACCTGCCTGGCAAGTATAAAGTACTGCGTTTGATTCCTGGTACAAGAAAAAACAAAATAAAACAAAAAAGATTCATATATTTGCAAAACTGAGATCTAAATCATATATCAAAGAATTGATTTACTTATAGATAATTTACATATTTCTGGATGAAAAATAATTAAAAACTACATAGAATAATTTACCTGTTTTATAATCTTGAATATAAACCATTATTTGCACATTTAAAAGATTTTGAAGGAAATATAACAGATAATACAATACTTAGATACTAACAATGGTTTTGTTTGAAAAACAAATACAATAGTGGATGTGACATAATTTTCTGTATTGAAATTTTTTTTGCACTGGGATTTGCACTTAAGGAAATTTTATACTGAGCTACATTCCCAGTACTTTGTATTTTGTATTTTGAGTGAAGTCTTGCTAAATTGCCCAAAATGGTCTTGAAATTTGATCTTCCCATTTCAACCTCCCCAGTAGCTGGGATTACAGTTGTGTGCATCTGTGCCCAATTTATTTTTAAATTTTTAAAGAAGTTTATTTCTAAATACTTTATGTGTCATTGTTTTTTGCTTCTCTTTCAGTGATCATGCTTGGATTTATAAATAAAAAGTTTAAGAGCCTTTTCATCACTACTCTGGGATACAAGATTGAGGATAGCTAGCAGATGAGTTTGAAAAATTAATACTTGCTATATCCTTTCACACACTCAGTTTGGCCAACACAGTTAATTAATTTTCTATAATGGAACAAGAAGCCTTTCAGTTTCCACAGGTTCACTCTCAAAGGTTCCATCTCCTAATACCATTAACAGACAAACATAGGGCTTAATTTTCTAATACATACACTGTTAAGGGATACATTTTTTGTGGTTTGGGTTTGAAGTGTCCCCCAAAAGGTTTATGTGTTTGGCAGGTGCTTGGATCAGGGGGATGCTATGTTCATTAGGGGATTCACCCACTAATGAGTTTAGCAGCTAAGTGTGCTGTTAGGAAGTGGGCCTGGATCAAGGAGGTCACTGAGGATATGATCCGGAAGGGAGTATTTACCTCCCAGGAATCTCCATTTGTTCCCTACTTCCCGGCTGAAATGACACAAACAACTTCTTTTTCTGGCCAGATCCATCCACCGTGCTGTTTCTGTTTTGGAGTCAGCCAAACAGAGACCAAAACCATGAATGAAAATAAATCTCTCTTTTTTTAAATTGTTGGTGTTGGGTATTGTGTCCAAGCAACAAGAAAGTGACCGTAGTAACTCTCTGGCACATGGTACATAATACATAAATATTTATTAAGTAAAATCACACAGAACCAAGAATTTTCAGTGGCACAGTGCCTGCCTGGCAAGTGTGAGGTCCTGAGTTCAATTCCCAGTACTAAAACATAAAAATAAAAAACAACGTCACACATCACTTACTGACAGGGATACATTTTGAGAAATACATTGTTATGTGCCTTTATCATGTGAACATCATAGCGTGTACTCACACAAACTAAGATGGTTTCACTGGCTGTTGCCAATACGTTCTATGGAACCGTGCTGCGTGTGTGGTCTGCCATGGACTGAAACATTATTACGCAGATGCAGTGTAACATGCCAGAAACCCAGTGAAGATAATACTGAGTGAAAGATGATTTTTGATAAGCCAATGAGATATCTTTATGAGAACAAATGGTTGTACTTAAAAATAGAGAGCTGCCAATTTGCAAAGGAAGGGCGAGTATATTAATCGCCTGGTTTTTATTTTGCTTTTAAGAAATATTTCAAAACAAAACAAAACAGAAAAAGAAATATTTCAAATAAATAAAGCTGGGAGTCCGCACAAAAATTTAAATGTTTACACTAACATTAATCATAACACCTAATATATAGAAAGAACTCAGATGTCAGTAAACAAGCAAAATAATAAAAAAAGATAAGGTATATTTACTTTATGAAATAGTATTTGGCCAAGAAAAGGAATATAATAGTAATATTATATTAGTAGATAGATTAGTAGATGCTCAGGGATTGCAAAGGAGGGTAGTGATAAGTAAAGGATACAAAGCTACCTTTGGTGATAAAAATGTCCTTAAATTGACTGTTGTGGTGATTATACATATATATGAATACACTAAAAACCCTGAATTATACCACTGAATTGCATGGTATGCGAGTTATGTTTCAATAAAGTTGTTTTAAGATAAAAGCAAAATGAAAGTGTTCCCTAGTAAGCAAAATATTGAAAAAGACTCAAATTATTACCTTGTCTTGCTTTTCTTACATTTCTTAGTCAAATTCTGAAATTGGTCTAAATTCTGAAATTTTAAACAAAAAAAAAATCTTTCTTCAAAGAGCATTTAACACGTTGCCCTGAAATAGTGAAAAAAGCTGTCTTACTAGTATAGAGATACAAATTTTTGTTTTAAGAGAAGATGAACAATACTTAGTTTAGACATCTGTTTATTTTCAGTCACCCGATCCCACAGAACAAAGTAAATTATTTCTTAGTTACAGTGGGGATTGAGTAAAGATTATGACTCGTAGCCATTCAATATTAAGAAAGAGACACTATCAATAATTTGATTATTTTTAAAAGAATGCATGAAGTAAGTCTAAGAATCCAAATTAAATCTCTGACTACAGACAGGAAGATATATCAAATCCAAACACCTGCACATTGCAGACTTTTCTCCAGCATGTTTCCATGCTTGGTTCATCTATCCTTCTTTCTTATGTTCACCCCTACTCGGAAACTTACCCATCTACTTACTGTACTGCAATGTTTCTTTCCCTTGCTGCTGGCTTCTCAGGCACTTATTTGTATGAAAGCTTTGTGTTCCAATTGCCCCATGTCTTTAAAACTGTCTTTAACTGTCCAGTTTTGTTCATTCATTCACATTCATTCATGTATTTTTGGCATCTAGGCAAGTGTTCCCCCAGAACAAGATCCCAAGTCCTTTTACTTACATTTGTTTTTTACTCATTAAATGGACTCTGTGAAGAACGGAATGAAACTTGTCACTTAGATATCTCTACACCTAGAACAGTTTATTAAACTAATAAGAGCTAAAATCTTCCAAGCTAATGTATCTTCTTCTGAATAAATATCCTTAAGTATTGTCTTATGTGAATTAATTTTTATTTGATATGTGAACTTTAAGGTAAGAAACAAAGAAGGTAGATTGAATCACCAAAGGTAATGAATAAAATCTAGCTGGTTAAGAACTGGGTGACTTAAACAGCAGGAGAATAAAACATAAAAAATAAAAATGAGCCATTTGTTCCACATCACTCCACAAGACCTTTCCAAAGCATAGGTCAAATCAAGACACTGAAGCACCAAAAAACATTGACACTTCTCCAGCACATGCAAAACCTCTCCCCTTTTCCATCCTCTGCCACTTCTCATCAACCTGTAAACATTAGCGATGGGAAAGTGATAGCAAATTCCTAAATTCCGCTCCTTCATAGTCCTTGCTTTTCCATTTCCCCTTCTCCTTCTCTCCCAGGAAAACTTTTTTTTATTTCAAATTTCAAGTCAGAGTTAGCTTTTCCAGAAATATTTCCTTAACTGCCTCATTTCACCACAAATAAAATTAGGCATATTTTTTGTTGTTGTTATGTATGTTGGGTATTTTATCTACTTCGCTTTCAGCATTTTGAATTCCAATTGCAATTAGTCTTCCTAACACAATGGAGAGCTCACAATGAGCAGAAATTACATTGTTC
This sequence comes from Dolichotis patagonum, assembly GCA_004027295.1. NCBI lineage: Eukaryota > Metazoa > Chordata > Mammalia > Rodentia > Caviidae > Dolichotis > Dolichotis patagonum. The sequence goes on from PVJX010015230.1 coordinate 32,288, forward strand.
TGATTTGGAGTGGAATCTTAAAATCATCAGCACTCTGTAAGTGTTAGACTGTGGTTGTTGGAAGGAGGAGCAAACAAATGAATGAGTTAAAAACAAATTTATAAATCAAAAACTGATATTTGAAATATCCCTCATATATTAGAGCATGCATTTCATATATCTACATTAGATTAGATTTATGAAGTATCAATCTCCATTTAGAACAAATAATTTCAGTTTAAAGTTCAGAATCTGAAACGGGTAATGATAGCTAAAAGTCCAGACCTTCTGACCTTGAGATGACTACACCATCTTGAAAAGGCTTTCGAATTTAAACCAACAACAGGTGGTGGGCACGGTAGCTATGGAATGCATGCAATGAAGAGGATAAAGAAATGAAAATAACTCAAGAGATGATATACTGTTGCTGTGTAGATTGTAGTATTTCAGTCTTAGCTGGAAAACAATCTTATATAAAGATTTCCTTGAAGAATTACATCATTATTAACTGCATTTCCATCAAATGGAAGTACTTATTACAAATGAATGAATGTCACTTTGGGAACATTTCCTTCCTAAGTCAATTTTTATACAGGAATTGAAATCTCTTGATCGAATTAATATAGATTTGCCATTAATTCGATCAGCACAATCATTTCACTAGGCCTCCACATATTCGGCAGACTGGGTGACAATCTTTTATATAAACAACTAACTTTAATAAATTTAAAGAGTGCATATTATTTAAAATGGGTAAAATCTAAGAATCTATCACCAGCTATTTTATTTGTAAGGTAGAAAATCTTAAGAGTATAAGAGTTGAAATAATTTCTTAAATTATTAAATTACATTGGGTCTGAGAACTGGCCCCTGGTTTCTTCACCTTGTTTTACTTTGTCTGCATATTTATTTCATGTAAATCAATCAGTATACTCTGTATCACTTTAGTTGCCAAGATGTTTTTCATCGCGTGTGTCAACTATTCTGTAGGGAATTTGTGGAAGATTTAAAAAAAAAATAGCTTCTGAGTTTAATTATGTTACCATGGCAAAATGAGGCATCTTTTGATTCATTTTGCCATGGTACAGGAAAATCATTTCATATGATTATAGGCAGAGATCATAGTATTAAACACTACTGAATATTTTAAAGTAACTTACAATATTTGAAAGGCATTATCCTGGTCTTTGAAAGCAGCTTTTGTTAAGAAAAAGAATAGTATCAATTTAAATTTGCTTATGCAGCTTCAGTTGCTTTCTTTGATTTTGCTGACTTCTGAATTTAGCTATAGATTCTGGAATTTTCTGTAATTCTTTTAAGCTTCAAAGTTAGGATTAATTTTCTTGCCAATTGTACAGAACTCAAGAACATGGGATCTGGAGAAAAAATTAAAAACATGAATTACATGTTGTTTTGGATACTAACCAGCTTTGAAAGGTTGAAGAATATCACTCACATTCCCTGTGCTTAGTTCCCACAAGATAAATATAGAGAATATATCTACCTCATGAGGTGCCTTTCAGCATTATACAAACTGTTCCATTTAAAAGTAGCAGGTTTTATAGTACGTACCACCTCCTTACTAAAGGTTAGCACTAATATTACTACACATTTCTGTGAATATGAAAAATGAAAAATGTGATCTGTCCCTAAGAAAAATCACACATATGACAATATGATATAAACATTTTTCTATCATTCCTTTCGCAAATATTCATTTAAATTAAATGTTGTAAAAAGATCTTTAACTAATATTACTGTGAAATATTCCAGCTATAAAATATTTAAAGCTTTCAATTTTTAAGGTATTAGGGAAGTGAAATTATTTAAGAAATCTTTTTAAATTAGATTAAAAATGTAATGATTGAGCATACTCATAAAGGTAACAAATGGATCATTTTAATGAGAAAATCTGACACATCATTATTCCACAGTGATGTGGTCAAATTATTCCCCTAGTTGGGAAAATACACAGGCTAGAAGAGTGATAAATGAACACCTTTTCGTTGTATGTGTTCAAGAAACATTAGTCACATGGCAAAACAAAAACAAAGGGTGATCCAGAGTAATTACTCAGAAGAACCTGGAAGTAATTTTTGCATTTTCTACCAAATGAAGAATAATGTTCACTGCCAAGATTTCTGCTGATGTATTATAACAGCAACTTGAATGCTTAATAAAATAAATTACCACTGCTTGCTAATACATAATTCCTACATGAATATTTTTATACAAAATCTCAATTGTGAACAGTGATTCTCTCATCAGGGCTGGGAAGAAACTCTGTGCTGAAGTCAGGCATAAAGATTCTCAGGGCAATCATGATTTCCTGCAGTTCCCTGTGTTTTGAAGATGGAGGACAGAAAAATTCCTCCTGGTGTTTCAAGAGCCTTGTCTTCTTTATTGCCATGTTGGGAAAATGGGAATTGCCCCTTTTATTCGCTGAGAAGAAGAGGAGTTTGAGGCAGATTCAGGCAATCTTTCTCTTCCTTAAAGCATTTTCCTCTAAATATTGATTGTTGCCTTAGATATCGACGTCTCTACCCACTTCTATCTGGATAAGCACATCTGTTTTCTTCTGTCTTGAATTCTCTAAACATTATTACACCCTAAGGAACAAGATGAAAAGCAATCACTTCAAAGTATTAAAGATGATGCTTTTCCAACACTTGGATGCCTCCTTCTTTGTTATAACCATTAAATTTCCTTTTGGAAATAGTGGATTCAAGTATTGTGATTTAACTATTAATGCTTGATACACAGGAATAACTAGGGGTCAACAGACAAAATTTTTCAATTACCTTCCCTGTTCTACTTATTAAATGCCCATTTAAAAACCTTGAAGAGGATGATAGTCAACTTTAAAACTTATATAGGAGATATTTACTAACTTTCAGTATGAAGGCACATTACTTATGTGTTGTTCTGTCACACAAACAATAAGGACACCAGTGATATTATTCACCATTCTATTCTATTCATTTTATATCATTATGAAACCAAGGATAATTTTATTTCTAATAACTCATAATCTCTTTCTAGTGCCACTTTTGCATGCACTGGACAGTTTGTCAAACTGGAAAATAGTAAACCTTTAACCAACAGTAGTAGACACCAATCAGTTGGACTTTTGTTATTCTCTGGGATAAACTGAGTTGTCTCTGTTTTAGAACTCATCATTGACCTGTTGTTGATCTCAGGGAAACAAGGTAAACATAAAGCAGAAGTAAGTTGGGAGTCAGAAGGTATGGTTGTTACTGATCTGGGCAAAAACAATGTAAGAGAACATTTTGCCAATCTAAGATACTCTATGGGGATGGTAGGATTTGAAGAGTATAGTACAGGATTTGCATAATTCAATTAGATGAATTTTAATCAATAGATACTATATGAGCCCTTTTGTAAGAAGACTTGTACAAGAATTTCAGAGTGTCAAATGCACATATATGTCATTTGGGGTTTTTTTGTTTTTTTTGGCTCTCTGCTGCATTTAGAATATAACAGGGACTTCTTCAAAGCTGTCCTTTGCTTCAGTTGTTGTAATGACTGACCCCTCTTGGTTCTCTGGTCTTTTCTTTCAGTGAATCATTTGTCCTCACCTTTTCTCAAGCTCCAAGAACACTGAGCCTTACAAAAGGCAAATCACATCATGATGGAAACCAAATTGTCTTCTCAGCCAATAAGGATTTCCCAAGCATTGGTAACACATTCCGTAACCAAAAAGCAATATGCAGTCAGACCAGGATTTGATCAAGACCACTTGACTATGCATACTATTTCCCTCTGCTTTCATCCTTCTCTCTATATTCCTGAAGTTCATATGCTCTAGAGACAAGGCTAAGGACAATTGTGTCCCTGTTCCTTCCTAGTATGGCCATACTGAATAATTTCTTCTCCATGATTCACCACCACTGGTCTCTCTGATTGGATTTTCAAAGTGATGGGTGGCTGAATCTACTCTGTTGAGATCCCTAGATTCAGGTTTCTGAGCTATATCTCTGACAAGTTTACTATTCTGTGTTCTTTGGAGACTCATACAACTCCAACATGAGAGAAGAGCTCCAGCAGAAATGGTGAAAAAAATTTCCAGGAATGCAAATATCAGCATCTTTAACTGAACTGCAGTTTAGGATCAATAGATGCCTGAAGTAAATCTCAATCGTGGGAGGATGGAGACTTGAAAGTAGATGGGAGAACTCTTCAAGCTTTTTCTAAGTACTAAATGCCAATGCTCCTACTCTTCTTCCCAAACATAGGCACCTGACTAAACTAAACACAAGAAGTGGGAAAATATATTTTAACAGTTAATGGGAAGAACAACAAAAACACATAGAAAAAGACATCTTGGGCTCAGGCCAGGAAAGCAGTCTGCCATGTACTCTTTGTGTATAATTAGACAACAACCAACTTTGCATAAAAGTATCAAAACATCTCATCATGATCCTCTGACTTGAGAGAAATAGAGAACTAACGTTTGTCTTGTAGGCAACAGGGTAATAGGAGGAAAACAAAGATTCTCAAGGAGGAAATATTACCTAAACCAAACCCCTTTACATGTTACATTTATATAAACTCTCTGAAATCTAATAAATTCCACAGAGAACTTTTTTGCTGATAAGTATAGTGTTGAAAAAAAGCTAATTTCTATAAATATGATACTTGTGGCAAAGAATGTTATCAGAACTGTTTTTCACTTCTAAATTTGATGATGTTAAAAAATACTTACAGCAAAATTTGCCACAGCATAATATGCAAATATTTATAGCCACCAGTTGTATATTGTCATATTTTGTGTTTTATTTTCAATAAAGGCAGTATAAAATCTCAAAGATTATATTTGTAGTTAAACAGAGTTTAAGAAATCATCCCAGGAAAATTTTTATATAAAAATCAAGATTCATTCAAAAATACAAAATAGTGAAATACATGATGAAATTTCCAAAGAAACGCATGAAAGGGCTAAGAAAATTTTCAAAGGCACAGAATTCTATCTTGGGATCAACAGTGTATTATGGAAAAATATAATTCATTTCATAATTTCATATAAACTTGCTTCTTGTATGCAATAAAATTATAATGGCATTTCTGGTTTTTGATGGTTTATTTATGGAAAAAATTATGTAAGCAATTCTTGAAATTCTGGAATATGATGCTTAGTAGAAATAAGAGGGATCTGGCAACAATTACAAGCGGATAGAACTGCAAAAGTCTACGAGTTATTTTTCTAATTTTGTATCTGAAGTGTTTCCTGGTAAGCTAAAAATACCAGACATCTGTGACTATAAGATACATTGGTATTATAAAAGATATGAACAGATCAATTGACACTCAATATGTCAGTAGTAATCTGGAAAATGTCGCATTTGCCATAATTCATTCCACTGGCCAAAGAGTGCCACTGTTTACAAAAGCTGAGATTTAAAAATTAGTAAATGCTTTACTGTCAAAAAATAATCTCGGATTGCCAATTGCCATGAAAATAACTTATGAAGAAAAGATCAGTATTTGGACTGGAATCACTATATATTACAAGTTTAACAACATACACAAAGAAGCAGGAGAGATCTGAATTGGTATCTTGATATCTTTCTAGTGCTTGAGAGGTAATGCATTTGTATACTATGATCAATTTTAAGGCATGGTAAATGTCCTCAAGCAGAAATATTTTATAGATGTTCTGGTGTGTGTGTGTGTGTGTGTGTGTGTGTGTGTGTGTGTGTGTTTTACCTGAAAAAACAAAAATAAGAATAATGATACAGAGTTTCAAAATAAGGTAATAGGAGACTAGCAATGGTTAATAAATTGTGTATCATTACCTTCAAAGTAGTTGATTTGATTACAAGATATAGGCATGAAATTTGATCAAATAATGTAAGCACAAATCATTCATTTGGATGAACTAATAGAGATTGATATAGGGCAAAGAAATTTCAAAATTAGTAAATGTCTGGTACAAGTTCATGTTCTCTAAAATTGAAGAATGAATTTTAGGAACAATGCAAGTTAAAAGCAAAATATAATTCATTGAGAGAAAGAAAGCTTCTGTCCAAGAGAGAGAGACAGAAGGGGTCCCACATGGATTACCAAAGACTATTTTTTTCTAGGAACTTCTATAGAGTAAAAAGTGAGGTGGATCCAAAGTGGGGATAATGAGAGCTCACAAGGTTGGCATAAGATGGGACAGAACTAGGGTCAACCAATAAGATTATGATCATAATTGCTCAGGTAAAATTGACTATACTGGTGAGAAATAGAGAAGCAAGTCACATAGTAATTAGACAAAAACACCAAACACGACATCTTTCTGTAGTAGGATTGGTTAGTGGCTCCTTCTGGCTTCCTCAGGAGGAGATCCTTATAAAGAATATCAATCCCTGATGTTTATCCTTAGAAACTATGTGGATGCATTTCTTTTATCTTTTTGTGTTGAAATCTTGCCCACAGCAGGAGGTGTCTGTCTCCTCCACAGTTATAAGGTATCTGATATCACGCACTGGCTCTTTTGAGGGCTTAGCCTTATCTGACTGCCTATAATATTCCTATCTAACTCAGTTGTCTATAACAAGATTAGTAGTACAATTATTTCATCTGTCATATATATATATATATATATATATATATATATATATACATAGACACATATATTATATATATGTATGTTACGCATATATATGCATGTATAAGTTATACATATATATGTATATATAATTTTCAGGGGTTTTTCCTCTCTTCTCCCATGTTAGTTGTTTGTTTTTTAGAGGTGGGGTCTGCTTCCTACCATGATAGAATAACAGGCTCTAAATTTACCATCTGCTGTAAAAATACAAAAGGGCAAGGACCCAGTGTCATACTTTGGGGGTACATCACAGCAAGCTGTGTGTGTCCCAGAGGATCCAAACTCTACTCAGCCTAGCATCCCAGAACAAAGGTACTAAGCTCTGCCCAGCCCAGCCCAAAGCCCCAGGGCCATCCACTGGGGGAGTACCATGGCTAGCTGCACAGGAGCTGGAGGATCTGAGTCCTGCCTAGCCAAGAGTAATGCACTGGCACCATATTTTGGGGGTGCACTCTAGTCAGCTGCTTAGGAACCAGAGGTTGAAAGCTTCATCCAACCCAGTGCAATGCCCCAGTGCCATACATTGGGGGAGCACCCTGACAAACCTCATAGTACTTGGAGAAGCTGAGCCCTGTCCAGCCCAATGCAGTGCCCAGGAACCATCCACAGAATACCCTAGGGAGAAGTGCAGTCTGGAAGAGACTTTCCCAGAGACCCTCTACCATTGGGGAGGAGCCCCTTTGAGCCAAAGGAGTGTAGAAGCCTTGTCCATCATTTTTCTGTCACTCTGGGAACGTCAGTTCATAGGAACCCAAGTCCCTGGACTACCCCTATACAGCATGGGACAATCATTCAGCACAAAGAGAGTGTCTTGGACTTAATCAGCTTGTTTGGAGGAAAATACAAAAATGACAAAATGAAAGAACAAAATGAAATATCAGACCTCCAACCCACCAAGAATAAGCCCAGGAGACAATGACATGGAAGATACTGGAAATTGCACAAATGAAATGTCTGAAAGGCAACTGAAGTAAAAAAAAAAATTCTATTAATTGATAGAAGAAATTAGATCAGAAATAATTTCTCAAGTAAAAAAAATGACAGTCATTGTAAGAGAAATGTTGAGCATATCTAAAAAAGACACAGATTAAAAAACTAGAGGAATATTAAAACATGATGAATACCTTGAATGAACAATACAGGAAAGAATTAGAATACATGAAACAAATTCAAAGAGATATTCAGGAAATTAAAAATTCCATTGAAAGCTGGCAAAACTGCTTGAATGAAGCTGAAGAGAGACTCTCAGATCTTGAAGACAGAATGGAAGTTAATAAGCACAACAGGAAAGATCTCTAAAAAATAACAAGGAACCAGGAAGCAATTCGACATCTGCAAGATGATTCAAAGAAAAACAAGTTAAGATTGATAGGTGTCAATGACATAGCAGGAATCAACAAAAATGACATAAAAGAGATTATTTGCACAAGAAATAGCAGAAAATTTTCCAACTATGAGACAAGAATCTGACATATATGATGGGGCATATGCAGCTCCAATTAGCTATAACCAAAATAAACCTACATCCTGACCTGTAATCATTAAGATCCCAGAAATTCAGCACAAGAATGAAGTAGTAAAAGCTTTCAGAGAAAAGAAACAGCTCACCTATCATGGAAAGCCCATCAGGATCATGGTAAACTTGTCAACACAAATCATCAAGTCAAAAAGAGCTTTGAATGAGGTATTTCAAGTCTTGAAAGAAAACAACTTCCAACCCAGACTGGTGTACCCTGCAAAACTATCTTTAAAAATCAATGGAAAAATAATATACATTCGACTGATTTACACTGCAAAACTATAATTGAAATCAATGGAGAATAAGATACTTTCATGACAACGAATGACTAAAGAAATTCATAAACACAAAACTAATACTACAAAGCATACTGACAGTCTAGAAAGAGACAAAGATGACCACAATTCCAAGAACAACAACAGAACAAAACCACCAAGCAGGACAAGCACTTAAACAGAAAAAAAAGAGAGAGAAAATCAACAATATGGAGATAACATAACAAAAATAGGTCAATACCTATCAGTTTTAATCATCAATATTGATGGTCTCAATTCAAAAGTCAAAAGAAACAGACTGCCAGAGTGGATTAAGAAACAAAATCCTACAATGTGCTGTATATAAAAAATACATTTAACTCAAAAGGAAATTCATAGACTGAAAGTTAAAGGATGGAAAATAATACTTCATGTGACATGAACCCAGAGAAAGGCAGAAGTAATGATTTTATTTGCAGATAATGTGAACTTCAAACCAAGAGTGATCAAAAGAGATAGAGAGTCTCGAAAATCTCCCAGAGACCAGCATCACGGCCTGACACTTTGGCACTGGAAACCTCCCAGACCCGCAGAGAGGCCTGGGCTGTTTGCATTGGGAATTTTGCGGAGACTGGCATCTTGCCCAGGTCTGTTTGGGACCGGGAAATTTGTAGAAACCAGCATTTTGGCCTGACTCTTTGGGACCTGTAGGCCCACCCTTCACTTGCAGGGAATCTCCTGGAGACCTGCCTGGGACAAAGTATGGTGGCCTGGCCTGCCTGAGATTCCACAGGCTCCAGGCTGACCATGCCCAGCATCTGCCTTACAACTTAGGGAGCTAGGAGCCCACAGAGGGGAGTTAGGACCCTGTGAGGAAGCCAGGAGCCTGTGGGGGAGCCACTGCCCCTCCAGGAACTGAGGGTATAAGAGGTAATTCACCAGACATGCAGAGAAAGCATTGGAATACCACTCAAAGCAAGGAAATATAGAAAAATGACAAAAGGAAAGACCAAAAGGCAGGCTCAAAGCTCTAGCCCTCCCCAAGAAAGCTTAGAAGCCATGTACATAGAAGAAAAAAGAAGCCATACACCTGAAATGTCTGAAATGACATCAAATGAAATAAATATGCAAATAGGGAAAGCTATGGAGAAATTCAAATCAGAAATACTTGCCCAGGTACAAGAAGAATTGATAAAAACAGTGAAAGAAATAGTGAATGCATATAGTGAAAACACAGCTAAAAAATTAGAGGCACAAAGCAAACAGATAGAATCCCTGAATGAACAATATAAGAAACAAACAGAATGCATAAAGCAGATTCAAAGAGATATACAGGAAATCAAAAATTCTATTGAAAGATGTAAAAACCACCTCAATGAAAGTGAAGATAGAATTTCAGACCTCGAAGATAAGATTGCAGCCAGTGAGCAGGAAAGATAAGATCTTTTAAAAATAACAAAGAATCAGGAAACAACAATTCAACCTCTGCAAGATGATGCAAAGAAAAATAACATAAGATTAATAGGGATAAATGAAAAAGAAAGGGACAGCCCAAATGATATCAAGAGGATATTTACAGATGTAATAGCTGAAAACTTCCCAAACATGAGAAGAGAAACTGATATCTGGATAAGTGAAGCATATAGAACTCTAAACAGCCATAAACAAAATAAAACTACACCCAGACACATAATAATCACCATCCCAGAAATCCAACATAAGAATAGAATACTAAAAACTGTTAGAGAGAAAAGAGAGATCACCTATAAAGGAAAACCTATCAGAATCATGGCAGACTTCTCACCACAAACAATGAAATCGAGAAGAGCATGGAGTAAAGTATTTCAGATCCTAAAGGAAAACCACTTCCAACCCAGACTGACATACCCTGCAAAACTGTCCTTCAAAATGGATGGTGAAATAAGATACTTCCATGACAAAGAATAGCTGAAGAACTTCATGAACACCAAACCAACCCTGCAAAGAATACTGAAAGACATTCTAGATTCACACAGGAGAAAACCACCAAGCAAGGCAGACAATTAAACAGAATGGTAAGCTAAAGACACAACAGCAGAAAGATAACATGTCAACAATAAACCAATATATAACAGTTAAAACCATTAATGTAAATGGCCTCAACTCGCCAATCAAAAGAAACAGACTGGCAGAATGGATCAAGAAACAACATCCAACCATATGCTGTCTACAAGAAACCCATCTAACCCAAAAGGACAGTCATAGACTGAAAGTCAAGGGATGGAAAACCATACTTCATGCAACAGGAAACAAAAAAAAAAAAAAGCAGGAGTGGCTATCCTGTTTGCAGACAATGTGAATTTCAAACCAAGAATGATCCAAAGAGATAAAGAAGGTCACTACATACTAGT
>PVJX010015231.1:0-43034 GCA_004027295.1 Dolichotis patagonum
TGTTATATAATATTTCTTATAAATCCCATTGGTATTTGGATACCTTTATGTTAACTAATCGCAGGCATTTATTTTGCCAATGGGCACAAATGTGGCACACACCATAATGATATAAAACTGTAGGTAATATGAACTCCAAAACATAAACCTGGAAAGTCATCAGAAAACACCAGGTCATCTTAGCCCTTTATTTTCCTTTGGTCTACTCTGTGTCCATAAGCAGGAGGAAAAATTGTATGCTCTCTAGCACTAAATTCTTGTTCCTCTTTTATAACATTTCACATGACCACGAGACAATGCTGGCTCTTGGGTTTGTTAATATGTAGGTTGGATAGAAGAAGGGCATCACTAATTCCCATACAGGTATTAATTTACTCATTTCTCAAGCTGTTCTTCTCAGATGGAATGAGTTGGTTCTACTTCACTCCTTTAAATCCATTTGTAGATTCTTAAGCATTGTCCAAATAATTTCAAAATTTTAGAAGTATAACTTCTATTGTAGTACTGTTTCATTCAAGGTTTGTCATGGATTGTACATAAATCCAATACATGACCTTAGAACAACTCTCTTATATTTGATTTCATGTGTTTAAATTTTTAAACTTCATGTATTGTTGATGTGAAAGCACAAAAGAGTGTGAAACACAAATTCATGGGTCCTGGATCTCTCTTTACTCAGGGACTAGAGACCAAGAGAAACTATCAGGTTCAGCTCCAGAATTACCTCACGCTTTCCCCCAATACACAAGATTATATAACTTAAGCTGGACCCAAACTGTGACATAAAACAGCTGTGACTCAATTTATCATCTCATCTGTATCAATACTGAGGTCCCAAGTTCCAACATTACAATGCTGCAATATCCTCTCTTTTCTCCAGGTATAACCACATGGAACTTACAGATAATCTTACGGTACCTTACTTTTCTTTTTTCTTTCAACATTCATCAAATACCTCATACCTTATTTTAATTGATGCTCCCACAATGTCCTTAATATTTATTACATATGGTTATAAATATACATATTTATTATTCCCATTTTTAGATGCTAAAAACAGAATCAGATGACCCAAAGACCATATATAGTCATCAAGTAAGAGGTTGGATTTGAAGCTGAATCTCTTTTTCTTTCATTCTTTTTAATTTTTTTATTTTAAAGAGAATAAAACAAAAGACAAACATGTACAAATACCTTCTTTGTCAATGCAATACAGAGTTACTACAATCTTTAAAATGTCACATATAGTTTTATAACAAAATAATTGAGGGAAAAATTTCCTAACTACTTGCCAAGGAATAATGTTCAGAGCACTCATAGAATTATTTCAAATGATCTTTCTGATCTGATTATGTAATGATTTCATCTGTATTGTATAGTCAACAAACCACAGTCATTACAACTTAAGAAATGAGATGTGGACACAAGAAGAAAAGTCACCAAATTCTCATTCATTGGAGAACACTTTACTTCTTATACTGACAGTTGTAGTTATATTTTATGAGCATTTTATACTTCATTTTATCATAATATCATTTAATATCATAATTAGGGTTACAATAGTAGACCCACAACAAGTTATTTAAAATACTAAAATAGTTTTCTCAACAAAAAATAGGGAGATCCGTGGTCATTGTGACAGAGAATGTTAACAACTAAGTTGTGTAATAAATATAAACCTTTTAACACTAATTTTAAATTATTTTTCAGAGTGCTATGATTCTTATAAAACTATTCAAATGTAATATTTAATTAATTCATACTATGTGTCAGCATGTATGTAATTTATTTTTATATTCTATTTTCTATAATTCAATCATTTTTCATATAATCCAATGTAAACCTTGTTAAAGGTTTTCCTTCCTCATCTAAGTAGTCACCAGAAAATCTAATTTGTTTCAGACGCTTGCTTTTTATTTTTATGAAAAAATTCGGAAGGGAAGGAAAAAATGAAAAAAGAAAGAGAAAGTGGAAAACAACTTTTATAAATAAAGAGGGGAAGATGGGTTGAAGGGAGGGTAGAGGAATGGGGAAATATCTGGTACAGGTACAAATTCCTATGATGAAAGTGATCTTTATGTAGACCTATAATGTACCAATACACTTGATACAAAAATTAGAAATAAAATAACTGATGAGATGTACCTCATAAAAATAACTGATGAGATGTACCACCTAAAAATTTCAAACTATTCTGTTGCTTTCTGTAACTTCAAAGTGTTGTCAGAAGTACTTAGACTGGTGGTATCAACATATGTTGTACTCCTTTGTCATGACTATATATCATTGTGTGATAAACTCACATTCTACCATCTGACTGGATGACAATCTATGCTATATTTCACCTTCAAATGTGTCACCTGAAGCCCATGTTCTTTACTTATTTTGGCAGAAAGTGTATGCACTTGTAGCAAAAATGAACAAAGTGCTGTGCTATAGCATTATACATGATATTCAAAACACCAACATATAACAATTACATTATTGTGATTTTTAGTGCCACTTTTAGTGCCATGATAAACGCAAAGACTATGACCACTACTCAGCTTTGCTGTTTTAGCATAAATGCAATCATAATATATAAACAGGTGAGTATTATTATCCTTCAATAAAACCTAATTTCTCAGTACTGACATTGGAATTTCATGGAATTTTTACAGGCAAATACATATTCCTTTGCTTTTTCTAAAAATTAAAATGAATTTATTTCTTTTTTAACTTTATGGAAAAAATAAAATCAAAATTTCAAAACAAAACAATAGCAAAAGTCAATAAGTTGAATATTGTTATCTTTAAAGTAGTTACTCAGGGCCAGGGGTTTAGCTCAGCAGCATAAATGCCAACTTGGCAAACACAACATCGTGAGTTTGATCCCTGGCATCAAAAAAAATAAAAAAATAAAAAATAAAGTAGTTATTCAGAATACAAGATAAGGGCAAGAAATGTAAAAAAAAAAATCTCTGTAAAGATCTACTAGGTCCAATTGTTGGAAAGCTTGGGTCTGTTTTGATATGTGTTTCTTGACTTTTTTTGAATAGTTGATCAAATTGTGACACTGGGGTATTGAGGTACCCCATGAAAATTTTATTAATTATTTTATTTTTTATGTCTGTTAATATTTGTTTTTATAATGGGGTACACTGGTATTTGGTGCATATATATTTTTGATGATTATCTCTTCCTCTTGGATTGTTCCCTTAACAAGGATATAGTGACCTTCTTTGTCCTCTTGATCAGTCTTGACTTCAAATCCACTTTGTCTGGAAGTAGAATAAGCACCCCTGCATTTTCTGAGTTCCTTTCATGTGGAGTATTCTTTTATAACCTTTGACTTTTAGTGTATAAATTTCTTTTTGTATTAAATATGTTTCTTGTATGTAACATATTGTTGGATATTGCTTCATGACTCATTCTACTAGTCAGTTTCTTTGGACTGGTAAATCGAGACCATTTACATTCATAGTATATACTGATTTATCCTTGTTGTGTTATTTTCCTGTTGGGTTCCTGTTTTTCCTCAATGATTTCTTGTTTTCTTTGTGTGGTGAATTCATTCTGCTGAGGTTCATGGAAATGTAGTTTTAATTATCTCTTTCTATAATGTCCTTCAGAACATTTTGGAGTGCTAGTTTGAAGGTGATGAATTTTTTCAGGCGTTCTTTGTCATGGAAATATCTTATTTCTCCATCAGTGATGCAGTACATCACTGTGGGTGAGAGGTTATTTTCTTCAAGGACTTGAAAAACTTCACTCAAAGCTCTACTTGATTTGAGGATTTGTTTGTTTGTTTGTTTGTTTTTCTTTTGAGACAGAGTTGCTGTATAGAGCAGGCTGTGTCTTGAATATGCTCTGTGACTTTCATAGGCTGAAAGTCACAATAACACTCCTGCATCATCTTCCTGAGTGCTGAGTCTACAGGTGTGCACTACCATGTCCAATTAATTTAAGTTTGTATGCTCTGAGAAGTCTGCTGTGATAATGATGGACTTTCCTTCATGCGTGATTTGTTTCTTTTCTCTAACACATTTTAATGTTCTGTTCTTGTTTTGAATTTCTGGAATCTTGATTATTATATTTCTTTGTACAGATCTTTTTATAACAACTCATTATATTTATGTATGCCTCAGTTATCTGTATTCCAAATTCTTTTTCCATGCTTAGAAAGTATTTTCCATTATTTCTGTGAACAGGTTTTTTATGTCATTGTGCTAGCTCCTGATTTTTCATTGATGGCAATCACTATTATGTTATCCTTCATCACGTAGCAGCTTTGGAGTTGATTTTTTGTGACCCCTTGTTATTTTTAAGTACTCTTTCTTTTCACGATTTCTAACTGCAGTCCTGTCTTCTAGATCTGATATTTTGTCCTCACATTGATTCATTCTGCTATGCATACTTTCAAGAGAATTTAAATCATTTGGACATCTAAATCTGTTTCTTGGATTCTAGTTTTTCCTATGTCAGACATTCATTTTTTCATCATTTTTATTAGCTTTTTAATTTCTTTATCTGTATCTACTCTAGATTCACTAACTATGTCATACATTATTGTCATCATCTGTATTTATTTTATAAATTGCTTCTGAGGCAGTTTGGGAGGAGCCAAGATGGGCGTTAAGCCCTCACCTGTGAGCCATTCAGATTGTGATTAGGGAGAACAAGGAAAGAAGCTAAGCCCCCACCTGTGAGCCATTTGGATTGTGTATCAGGGAAAACAAGGAAGAAGCTAAGCCTCTTTCTGTGAGCTGTCCAGTGCCTGAGAGAGGGAGAGAAGAAAAGTTCCCCCACCACCAAAATAACAGAGAGAAAGAAAACTGAAGAAGTTAGTGGAATCCAAAATAGGCAATAGATATTGTGAAAGTAAAAGGGGAAAAAGTGTCTAACAAGGGAAGAAGGTAGCCATTGTTAATTTCCTATTACCTTGTTTTGAAGTCCTGTATCATTTTTATTGTTTTAATTGGTTTGGTTTTATCTTATATTATTTTGTTTTGTTAGATTATATTATGTCTGATGGTATGGGAAGTTATTTTGATGTTACTAAGATGTATTATGGTAGCTATTTTTAATTTTTCTTATTTTGTTTTGAAGCCCTGTATCACTTTCATTATTTTATTTTGATTGGTTTTATTCTGTTCTGTTTTGTTTGATTTTAGTATGTCTTATGGTTTGGGCAGCAAATTTGAACACAACATGAGTCCTGTATCACTCTCATTGTTTTGATTTGATTCTTTTTATTATTTTCATTTTGTTTGGTTTTATTCTCTTTAAAATAAAATAAAATAATGTTTCTGGTCTGATTTTTTTCTAATGTCTCCCTCATTTGCTTTGTTAATTCTGCTGGTTCTCCTTCAGAGAGTCCATATGGGTGGCTTTTGAATTGTTCTGCTTCATGGCACCCTGGGTTTGCCTTTTGTGAGCTGGAAGTCTAGGGTTGTATCATGTCTCTGTATTTTTCTTGTTTTCTAGTATATTTTAGTTTAATTTCTGCATTGTTGTCTGAAAATTGCTTATGGTAGGTAGTTTTATTGCTGGTATCAAGAAACCTTCCTGAAAGAATTAAAAGCAGCATACCACAATGGCATATGAACTACATTTATAGTACCATAGATTGTAATAGCTAATTGGAAGTAGCCCAAACACCCCAGAACTGATGAATAGAAAGAAAGATTGGGATTTTTAAAAAATCTACAATGGGGTACTATTCAACCATAAAAAAATAAGGACTTAAGACATTTATAGGTAAATGGTAGCACTTTCTGATCATACTCTTATGCAAAATAAAATTAACATGCTTGTGTAAATATATTATTTCTCATGTGTGAGAAACCAACAAGGTAAATAAGTTATAATATGTGTAATATATTTCATGAAGCAGTAAATAAATGTCCAATGTGAAATAGAAAGAGAAAGGGGGAAAGGGAAAGAAAGGAAGGATAAAGGAAAAAAGAGAATAGCAATAAAAATTGGAAACAGCCTTTTTTAAATAATGAGGAGAAGAAAGGTTGAAGGCTCTAGAGGAGAATGCATAAAGGAAGAAGACTCAAGATGTATCACACACAGGTACAAATTTCTTATGATGAATGTCATCATTATGTATATATAAAATATACCAATAAAACAAATAAATTGTAAAAAAGCTAAAAAGTCCATTTTTACCTCATTGATATTATAGATACTGGAAGGAATTGGACATGGCCCTTTGGCTGTACTTTTTCCATACCAGAGTAAGATCATGAACTCTAACATTAAAGTACCTCAGTGCTAAGAGCTCTGCCTGTGATATAGGGAAGGTTATGTGGGACAATTGCTTTCTTTTCTATAAAATGAGGAGAATTAAGCATGTACTTCCCATTCCTGAAGAGGATTCAGTGAGACAGTATATTTCAATCATTAAAGAAGTAGGTGAAGAACATGGTAATTTCTGAACAAATACTAACTGGTATGATGCTGTTACTGGCCCTGGTGGTGCTGTTCATGATGACAACAATGGAAGTTATATGGCGTGACAGAGGAATTTTAAGATGTTGTCTTAGTTCATTTTCTTCCATTGTACAGACAAAATATCTGCCTTGGTTTCTTTTCTCTAGTTGCTGGGACAACACTCAAGATGAAGAAAGGAAAAGTTTATTTAGCTTACAGTTTGTAGAGGTTTCAATCAATCCATGATCAGTTGGCTCCAAGGCAGGGTGGCATCGCACCAGTGCAATACTTCAAGGCAGTAGCCAGTAAAAGCAGTCAGAGCAAAAGAAAAAATAGCAAGCCTCTTTTTCTCCCTTATATTGTAAATAGATCACTCCATCCCAGGGGCAGCGTAGCACTGGCAAAATCTCCTTGCCCAATGTATCAACCATAACAATAACCAATACCCAAATTTAAGAAAGGAAAAGTTTCTTTAGCTCAAAGTTTGCAGAGGTTTTCACCCATAATCAGCTGGCTCAAAGGAAGAGTGGCATGGCAGAACAGTAATAGTTTGTGTTGGCAGAATGCATCAAAGGCAACAATAACAAAAAGGAAGAACAAGCCTATTTTCCTTCCCTATACTGTATACAGGTTATTCACCTAAGGGTGAATATAGCACTCACATCCCCAATCTCAGCACTATACTTAAATCAATCACAAACTCTATATTCAGTTATTTCCAAAAAATTTGCCCCCCATTACTGAGTTAGATTTTGGGGAACATTCAGTACAAACCAAAACAGATGCTAAAGGAAGTAGGAATCAAATCTTGAAAGGTCTTCTATGTTGAACTGTTTGAACACTATTCTAAAAACTATGTAATGAATTTAAGGATTTTCAGCACAAGAAAACCAACAGATCTATATTTTAGACTATTACTTTGGCAACGGTGTTAAAAATTTATTGCAAGGGGAAATGATCTGTAATATGGAGTCAAGTCAAAGACTTCAAATACAGTAAAAGTAAATGCAAGGAAAGTCAATTTATAAACATCAGAATTCAAACACTTTCACTAAAGAACCATAGAGGAGCCATTAAGTGGCAATGACAGCTTAGAGGAAAATTACTTCCACTCTGGACAACAACTAGTCCTATAAGCATGCAGCTAGCAAGTACTGAGCGTTGAAGGTGTCTCCTTGCCAAGATGAGGGCATCTGGAGTTGGAGCTCTACATTAAGCTGTCTTCCCAAATCTGATCCTGGATGATCACTTACTCTTTCACTCAAAGCCCATGATAGACCACTGGGAGGTCAGACAGCTGTGCTCCCTCAACAGTATACTACCTCATTAACAACTTTTAATGAGGTCACAGCCACTGACTCATTAGTAGATTGGTTTGTCTGCAACCCCAGGGGCAGAGGACCATGAAGACAGAAGTCAGTGATGACACAACTCACCCAAAGTATACTGCATTGGAAGAAGGAAGAAAGAACTCCTCTTAACAGAGACTTGAAGTCCTCTTCTGTTACTTCTTCAGGGTCTATCCTAGCTTGGGAAGACTATGAATTTAACATAGATCTGTATGGATCAGCCCCTCGGATGGGAGGAATTGAAAACAGAGCCAGGTGATTAGCCTTATACTGGTTCTTTATCTCTAATCGAGGTAATTGAATAATCTGCAAGTTTTTGTATACTAATGCAAATGAAATACTGTTCTGCAAACATTTTATCATTTCGTGTCTACAACCACACATTCCTATCTATTTTCCTATATATTTTAATGGAGAGTTTTTATGTATTTTACAAATCTTTCCAATAATATTCATTTGAAAATTCTGACATTGGTGCACTTATGTGTTCCCTGTGTGTCGCCACATACATCTATTCCCAGGATTTGAACAAATCCCTCCTGTAGAGCTGAAATAGGATTCGCAAAGATGCTTGAAATTGGTCTCTCTTCAGCTAACCATGTGCAATCATACGCTGCCTATTAGTCTAACCTCCTTATTCACTCCACCTTACCTTCCAGATATACAAGCTGAAGTTGGTCAGTATTAAGTTTAAAAACGTTAAGCTTCAAACTCATCTGTAGAATTAAGCCAATGTTTTTAGTATGCTTTACTAACCCTTTTACAGTTCAGCTCTACCTTCTCATTCCAACTTTAGACCATACCATATCCCAGAAATATATTAGAATGAATGATTAACTATTGTCCTCCTATTTATCTTCCAAACCATGTATTTATAGTTAGCCATTTTTATTCCCATAAAAAGCTGAAATCTGAAACAAACTTATTTTCAATTCTAGTTAGCTGCTAATAAGCAACTATTCAAGTTTACACAAATTACTCTAAATCTTTCTATTGATTTGTCTGTAAAGCTTAGTATAAGTTTTGCTTTGTTACTATGAAGATAAAATCAGAATAGTAAAAACCTATTGTGAAAGTGATAAAAGGCCAATTGTCCTGTGGCAGCAGAGGTACAGGAGAGCTACTTAAATGTTGTCCAGCCACTTCCACTTGTAGAACATTCTTACCAGTCGTGTAGAATTCTCCACATGTATATGATGCTATTTGGAATGTACTCAATTTATCAGGCTTGCTTGTTTTCCCAGGGAGTAGGGTTTAGAAAGCAATCATAGTGTAATTTCTGCCAAATATGAGCCACTGATTTGTTATTCAAAGTGGTTATCTGCAGGCACACACCAAGAATTAACAACTAAGATCTTAGGTTAGAATTGAGATCTGTCCAAATTTTTTATCCTGTTCTTTTCAGTACAGCATATTACTTCTCTAAAATATAAAATAGGAGCTAGAAAGAATTCAGGAGAAAATGAAAAGAATAATACATTGTGTGGAAGGCCAAAATTGAAGGGGAGAAGCATTGAGATTAATAGAAATAGCTGGATGAAATATTATTATGTATGGTAAACTAGATTTTGAGAGTACTGAAAGGGCTACAAGTTATGTTTATTCTCTCAACTTACATGAAATGAAGTTGAGAGAATTTATGCCTAAAGAAAAGGCATAAATTATTGCATCTTTATATTTTCCCTCTATTCGTCTATTCTTCTACCACTTTATGCTCCATGCTAACTTAACTGCCACATATCCTTGAAGATTTACTTCTCGTGTTTTCCCTTCTATGATTATCTGACTAATTTCTCTAGAAGAATCTGACAACACCCTTCTTTGTTTGTATATAGTATCTCATATATATGCTGGTTAAGTGTTATAATGATTGCAGTTATATTTTTCTATGCACACACTAATGGGCACAGTAATGACAGTTTATTTCTGACATGTCAGCTGGCGTTTGGCACATACTAGGAGGTGCTCAATAAACAATCAAATGAATATGAAATCCCCAAAGTATGTCCTTAACCCTGTTATCACTCTGAAATATGAATTCCACATTTCCTACTTTCCTCAAGACATCTCCACTCAGTAACCAGAGCTGATGTCAAGCAACCACAAACTCCCAGTTATTAACCCAATCTCCATACCGTGAACAGAGTTTTCTTGCCACTTACTCCTGTCTTTGACCTAAACTTTCACTGGCATTTATCTTCATTTTATCACTGAAAATTTATATAGTGGGTCCTGAGTATACAACAACGACAAGGTGCTGCCCTCTATGAGCTTTGTCTCCACTGAGAGAATCAGAAAAGAGAAGGAACACCCACAGAACAAGAAGACAGCATGGTGCAAAGTGGTCTATTGTGTTAAAATTCTACACTAATTACCACAGTAAAAGAGCAGTACATTTTCAGCCAGCCTCCTACTCTCATTAGTTTTTCCTTGGCAAAATTCTTCCTATTGAAACTTAAGTCCAATTTCCATTTTCATTGCTACAGTCATCATAGCCAGACCTGTACTTCTAAAGCACTATCATAAAAACCTCCTTACTATATTTATGCTCACTTCCCAATCTATTTATGCAAACTATATGCAAACTATTATGCAAACTATTATAGTGTTATCTATTTACCTATCAGATGAACAATTGCCTGCCATCAGGCATATTATAGTCCAAAAGAAAAGATAAATATTAAATAAAAACTACATAAAGTATACATATACATATGTATGTGTGTATATATGTTGTATATATAATTACAAATTTCTATCTTTGTTAGGAAAGAAATAATAACAATGCTGTGTGAAGCTAAAGGGGTTTTCTAATTTATATTCAGGATCAAAGAAAACTTCATTGAGAAAGTAACTTCTGCTGGCATCAGAATATTATGTATGAGTTCACCAAGTGACAATTTATAATAAAATTACTGAAAGCAAAAACACTAATGTATATAAAGGTCTAAGGAAGTAATTGCCTATAAGATGTTGTTGCCAGTAATAGTGGTGACTATGATATAGTGACCTGAACCTTCCTTTCCTGCCTTAATGGCAACTTCAAGTTCTAAGTCAAACACTGTCATTATGAAACTTTCTTACACATGACATGAGCTAGATCTTGGCATATTTATTCATGGCAGTTTGTTTCTGTATCACAGCGTCAATTCAGTGAGTAGACATGGAAAAATTGTCTCCAAATGGCAAGGTTAAGAAATAATGGAGGATTCCTATGAAGCAAGTTCCACCATGCTAATGAGTAAGATCCTCATTCAGAAAACAAATCGTGCCTTCCCATGAAGCATGTTCCACCATACTGATGGGTAAGAGCCTCTGCCAGAAGAGAAACCATGCTTTCCTGTGAGCCAGCTGGAGCAAGGGGTGAAAACCCAGAAGAGCATTCCCTTCCCAGTCACCAACCCCCACTGATTTGTAGGACTCAGGCTGAGGTGATAGAAACTGAGGGGAAGGGAATAGATTGATGCTTGCGTTGTTTTGTTGACTCTGCAGGCCAGCGGCTGGTGGTCTGGGCATCTTCTTGGAGCATGGCAGTGTGCATTGTGTCAACTGTGGGAGATTTCCTCCTGTTTTGTTTTTGAGATCCAATCTTTTGTTCCATTTTACTGTTGTGTTTTATTCCTGCATCTGGTAACCTGAGCAACTATTTGGAAGATAGTAATGTGCATGATTGTTCTGACTGCTTTGTTTTTTTCCAATTTATTGTTTTGTTTTAGTCAGTGTTATATTTGGATTCTGTTTTATGTTTGATTTTGCTATGTCTGATTATATGGACAACTATTGTGAACATAGCAAGATATATTATGATAGCCACTGTTGGCTATTGTCCTCTTTTGAAGTTCTATACCACTTTCACTGCTTTGTTCTGATTGGTTTTACTTCATTGTGTTTTTTTAGGTTCCATTCTCTTTAAAATAAAATTTAAAAGAAATTAATAATGGAGAAGAACCAAACTGTTTACTTTGTAAATATCTTTAACTAGAAAGGAATACTTGCACACAATAAAAATATAGTACAAATCCTTCTTTCTTTAGATAGAGATTAATCTGCCTAGTTTTCAACTTTTTAAAGTTTAAAAAGTCATTTCCAGAAAAAAAAACAGCATAGAAATGGAAAATAATATTGTCATAGTGGAGAAACACTGCAGCCACCTCTTAGTTAAGGATTAAAGTTTATATAACAAATGCTACATTTTGTTGATATTGCATATTCTCATACATGTTATGCTAAAAAGAACATCTTAGGGTATTATACGTGCTTCACATCCAAGAAAATATAATCATTAAAAATAAATAGACAGCTTTCATGGAAGGATATTCTACAAAATACCTGGTCAATATGCACACTTTCACAAGGGGCAAATGTCATGAAAATTAGGGCAACCCTGAAAACCGTCATAGACTGAAGAAAAGTAACGATATATGATAAACAACTGCAATGCAGTATGCTGGACAGGCTCATGGAAAACAAAAGACATTTGTGGGAAATCTGACCAAGTAAACCATGGAGTTTAGTAAATAATATAGCAATAATGCTACTTTTTGAATTCCATGAGTGAATCTCAGTCATGTAGGATATGAAAATTGGGAAACAATGAATGAAGTATATAAAGGATCTACCTGTATTATCTTTGTGACTTTTCTATAAATCTACCTGCTTTATTTTAACTTTAAAAAGAATTGTATTCGTACATGTTTGCCTTCCATGTAGTTTACAATCATTTGGGGAGCAGTTATGTATACACTCTACAGCTTGTTTCTTTTTAAATTCCTCCCTTTACCTCCTCCCACCCTCTCACCTTTAATTCCCTTATCCCAATTTTCATTCTAGTTGATATTATTAATTTACCTCATGGTATGACATATTTACATTAATTGACTCTTTAGGTTCTTGTACCTAGTACATCTTTAGTCTCCTGTGCTTCTTCTTCTCGATCTTCACCCGTCACCCAACTTGGACCCCTTCCCTACTGCAAGAGATCTATCCCTTAGTCCCTTTTTATCTGTCCTTTATTATGCTGTTTGTACTTTTCCTCACACAAATGAGAGATACCATTTAACCTTGTGAGTCTGGTTTATTTCACTCGACATTATAATTATTCCTTTCTGAAACAGAATGATTTTTAAAAATCTTAATTAAATAACATAACCACATTTTGTTTCTGTCTTATACTATTTGCTAACTATTTCAAAATCCAACAGATTCGATTTATCTGAACAGATAGTGGTAGGACTTGTGTCTCCCCCTTACACCTTTTACTTGACAGTGATCACCATAAGACCAAATAAACAAAACAAATAATTTATAAATTGCACTTTATGTGTTGGAGACTTTTTCCCCATGGCTTCCTATTTCTGCCTTTTCAGGTTGAATCATATCCATTCACAAAATAACAGTTTTATGCTGTTCGACTTTTACTTGTAGTTTAGCAGACCTTCACTGAAACAAAAGATTTATGAGTACAGAAAGTATATCTCTCTGTTTGTTTTATTTCTATAACCTAATGCTTACAATAGTACCTAAAATTTAATAGAAAATGAATGTGGCTAATTAACTATTAATTATAAGCCATTTCATTTTACCAAAATACCAACCATACAAAATAAGTATATTATAGTTAAGCAGCATGCAAACTGCAGCACAGAGAAGTTTAACAAAATTGCTGAGCACTGCAAGCCAGAAGGTTCCAGAGCTGGGATTATATTTAGGTCGTTTTGACTTTAAACTTTTAGAAATTTTTTCTCCACACCATGGCACTCCTCATCACCTACAGTTTAGTTTTCCTTCTTGAATTGAATCTTGTTGGCATTTAAAATTCATCATGGTCTCACAAGACAGTAGAGCAAGAAAAGTCATGTCCCCATGAGGGAAGGAAGAAAAAGGCACTTAGGTAAATCCAACAATACCTGGGAAAAGATAGGTTCCCATCCTTCAGCCAGACCTGAGGGAAAAAAGAGGCACAGCTGGGGACAATTCTACTAAAGTCAAGACAAGCCACACAGAGTGTTCACTCATCTGCCACAGGCAGAGCAGCATCTGGCTACAACCATTAATAGATCAGCTAGTGAAGGAACTCAGATTTCTGAAACAGAGGCAGAGCTATTTGGGTTACAAAAGAACCAGCATGGCGTCTGACTATCAGGCAGAACTGGTCAAGGAAGAGGTCCTTTCCAATAGGTAACTCTCTTTGCCAAGACACAAATCAGCAAGATGACTGTGTACAAGTGCAGTTGCTGAACTGGACAAAGTCTGGGCAGATTTGGGAAAGATACCCAATTTTATTTCTCTATCCATACCAGGAATAACTCATAAGTTCCTTTCAACTCTGGCCTCTCTTTCCCCTCTCTATGTCATCAGTGAGACCTGAAGCCACAAGAAGCATAGTTTTTCCAGTACCCTCTTGATGTTTTCTGGATCAGGAGGCTTTCAGGATTTGCAATCTCTATAGCACATAAAAATATTCTTCAAGTTTTTGTTTTACTCTGATTAACTCAGAAAATTCTTGCCTGGTTGGAACATTACTGAGGTAGAGGACATCAAGGCACACAACTTTTTAACTACAGTTCTGTAGTTATAGACATTTGAGAAGAGAATCCTCTTAATCCTGGTATTCTCAGCAAATGAATAGCAAAGGAGTGCTCCCCCAGAAGTACTAGGGGCACTTTCCAGGAGATTATTGGCTGCAGTGGAGCACCAGCTTTGGCAATGCCTCCTCTGTCACAGACAGGACACCGGCTTCTCTCAGAGTATTTACCAGAAGTTTTATGGGAAGTGCAATTAGCCCTTCAACTCTGCTCCTTCCTCCACTCTAATCACCTACATCAGCTCCACACATTACATGCCTATCATAAAATAGAATTTCTGATGAAAATGAAATTCTGATGAAGAAAGGACAGTCACTGGGAGAAATAAGAATTCTAGTGAATGGAAACTCCAGAAATAATGAACATTGTTGAATTCACGTATTCATTGTCTAAACAACAGTTTCAAAACACATGTAAAAAGCTGGTTCTAGACAGGCATTGGGCTACTTTCCATAAAGATGACTGAGACAGTTAATACTCTTAAGTTTACAGAGTGGGATAGAAGTTGAGTGACTAAAATAGTTTAAAGTATGTATGTGAAAAGAAAAAAATGACCATTCTTTCTGGGAGCATTCCATGACTTTTAAGTATCAGAAGGTGTCAGAGAGATGGAAGTGGAGTGAGTGAAGGCAAAAGTGATGCCACATGCAGAGACAGAGAAGCACAATTCTGAGCCAGTATATGCTTCGCAGTAAGAAACTCAACATTGGAGAAAAGGAAGGGGAGTCATTGTGGAAAACCAAAGGTAATACAATATATAATATAAATATATAATATATTATCCATAATATATGATATTATGACTGTGTACAAGTGCAGTTGCTGAATTGGACAAAGTTTGGGCAGATTTGGGAAATATAATATATTTTATGTAATATATTATATATTTATATTATGTTATATATATATATATATATATATATATATATATATATATATAAAATAGTAAATAGTAAAAAGGACCCTAAAATATAGCTACAGATGGTAGTGTTAGAAGCACAATATACTCTGATTAATGAAAATCTGACAGTTTTTCTCTTCCTTCTAAATTTCAGTTTCTCCCAATATTTTAATAAGAGCAATCAATGAGTGAATCAATGAATCAATGAACAGGTCACATATGAAATTAAGGAAGAAATTAAACAATTAAACAATATCTACAAATAAACAATAATTCAGATACAACATACCAGAATTTATAGGATGCAATGAAAGTGGTCCTAAGAGGGAAATTTATACAAGTGAATTCACATATCAGGCAAGATGAACAAGCACAAAAAACATAATGTTGAGAAACACTAAATCTACTGAAAAAGAAAGTAGGAAGAAATCTTGAAGACATAGGTATAGGTAGAGACTTCATGAGCTAAATCCATACTGCATGGAAAGTACTTCAAGGAATCAATAACTAGGATCTGATCTGATTAAAAAGCTTTTGCACATCAAAAAAATCATGAACAGAATGAAAAGGCAGCCCACAGTGTTGGAAAAATTTTAGCCAACTGTCCTTCAGACAAAAGAATTCTATCTGGAACATATATAGAACAGAAAAGAAGCAGGTCTCCCAAATTCAAAGTCTCAATCAAAAATGGGCATCTAGGTGGATATACATTTCTCGGATAAAGAAATATAAATGGCAAGTAAATATGTGAAAAAATGTTCAATATCACCAGTTACTCAAGAAATGCAAATTAAAACAACAAGATTCCATCTCACACCAGAAAGAACGACTACCATCAAGAAAGCAAACAATCAATAACAAATGCTGGAGGGTCTGTTGAGAAAAAAGAACTCTCTCCACTGTAGGTGGGAGTGTAGACTGGTATAACTACTGTGGAAATCAGTGTGGAGATTCCTCAAAAAACTAGGATTTGAGTTCACATTTGACCCAGTTATTACCCCCTTTGAGTATTTATCCAGAATAATTAAAATCATCATGCCATAGTTATAAATGTGCATCTGTAAACATCATCTTGTCTCCTTATTGTAAAAATTTGAAACAGTAAATAAAATCTAAAATATGCAATAAATATTGTGAAATGTGATGAAACTGTGTTTAAGGTAAAAGAAACAGGGATGATGTAAAATAAAAGAAGGGAAGATAACGAAAAAATACAGACACAATATAGTTAAGAAGGTTGTATGACTAAATTCTATTAGTGCAATGAAAAGGTTTGTGTTTACATTGTTTGATATATTTTTCATGCCCATAGCTTGTAACATGAGCGACTACATTGAAGATAACAATACACAATGTATTAACCATTGTTACTCACTTATTATCTTGTTTTGAAATTTTGTATTATTGGGTTTTTTAAATTTTATTTAAAAAGAAAACAAAAAAAATAGAAAAAAGAAAAGAACAAAAAATACTCAGAAATCATTACTTGATAACTTATACACTGTCATCTTGGAAACAGTTGTTCAAGTTAAAAAGTTAAATCATATGAAGTACACATTCAAACAATGAGACTGTTAACAGTTCTGCTCCATGATCTAACAAAAACGGTAATATGGTCATTCATCTTACACACTTAAACATACATGCAATTATATCCTTTAGAGCACCCTCTTTTGGTCTTTTTTACAATAGCAATTACACATCTTGGGTTTTATTACTCCTACATTTCTTATTACTTTTTATACTAGAGACACAATGTGATATTTATAAATATGATTCTTATTTATTTCTCTAATGAGGATAATCTCAAGTTGTCTCCATTTCCCTATGAAGGCCTCAAGATCATCCTTCTTCATAGCTTAGTAATACTTCATTGTATAAAAATACATCTTTTTCATCCACTCTGTGGTTGATGGACATCTTGGTTGTTTCCAAGATTTATCTATTAAAAATTGTTTCTATGAACATGGGTGCACATATTTCACTGTGATATGACGTTTTCAATTTTTCTGGGAAAATACCCAGGAGGGGAATAGCTGGGTTGAATGCAGCTTCCAATCTGACTCTTCTGAAAATTCTCAATAGTGATTTCCATAGTGGTTGCACCAATCTACACTCCCACCAACAGTGGAGTAGTGTTCCTTTTTCCCCACAGCCTCGCCAACATTTGTTATCAGTTGATTTCTTGATGGCAATTATTCTTTCAGGATGAGATGAAATCTCAATGTTGTTTTAATTTGTATTACTCAAATGAGCAGTGATGGTGAACATTTCTTCATGTATTTATTTGGCATTTGTATGTCTTTATCTGAGAACTGTGTGTTCATCTCAGATATACATTTTTGGAGAAGGTCTTTGAATTTGGGTGGTTTGATGTTTTTCAATTCTTTATATGTTCTTCATATAAGACCTTTGTATGAGGGGTTCTGGCTAAAATTCTTTCCCATTCTGTGGATTTTCTTATCACTCTGCTGGTGATTTCCTTTGAAGTACAGAAATTTTTCAATAATATGAGATCCCAGTTGTTGATTCTCTGAAGCATTTCCCATGCAGTTTGTATTTTGTTCATGAATTC
The DNA here is from genome assembly GCA_004027295.1 of Dolichotis patagonum. Classification (NCBI taxonomy): domain Eukaryota; kingdom Metazoa; phylum Chordata; class Mammalia; order Rodentia; family Caviidae; genus Dolichotis; species Dolichotis patagonum. Next base: position 17,830 of record PVJX010015231.1, read on the forward strand.
TCTGCCTACCCCTATGTCTTCAAGACTTGTACCTACCCTATCTTCCAGTAGATTTAGTGTTTCTGTTTTAATGTTTAGGTTTTTGATCCATTTAGACTTTAGTTTTGTGCATGGTGATAGGCATAGATCTAGTTTAAGTCTTTGGCATGTGGAAAGCCAATTTTTCCAGCACCATTTATTAAAGAGGCTATCCTTCTTCCAGTGAATATGTTTAGTCCCTTTGTGAAAAATCTGGTGGCTGAGTGTCTTGTACTTATACTTGCATCTTCTAATCTATTCCATTGGTCCTCAGGTCTATTTCTTTGCAGGTACCATGCTGATTTTATCACTGTGGCTTGGTAGTACAGTTTCAAGTCAGGAATTGAGATGCCTCCTGCCTTGTTTTTATTACCCAGAACTGCCTTTGCTATTCTAGGTTTCTTCTAGTTCCAAATGAATTTTAGGAGTGTTTTCTCTAGATCTGTGAGATATGTCTATTGTATTTTGATTGGGATTGCATTACATCTATATAACAGTTTGGGGAGTATGGCCATTTTCACAATGTCGGTTCTTCCTAGTTAAGAGCAAGGAATATCCTTCCATTTTCTAATATGCATTTCTATCTCCTTTTTCAGCATAATATAATTTTCAGCATATAGGTCTTTGACATTCTTAGTTAGGTTGATTCCTAAGTATTTCATTTTTTAGATGTTATTGTGAAGGGCAATATTTCCATAATTTCTCTCTCAGTGAGGTTCTTGTTTGTGTATAGGCATGCTATTGATTTTTGAGCATTGACTCTGTATGGAACTACACTGCTGAATGAGTTTATTATCTCTAGTAGTCTTTTAATGGAGTTTTTTGGGTCTTCTATATAGAATATCATGTCATCTGCAAATAGTGATAATTTAACTTCTTCTTTTCCTATCTTTATTCCTTTTATTTCTCTCTCTTGTCTGATTGCCCTGGATAGTGTTTCCAGAACTATATTGAAAAGGAGTGGTAATAGTGGACATCCTTGCCTTGTTCCTGATTTGAAAGTGAAAGATTTTAGTTTTTGTAAACTATTCTAAACTGTATACCATTTAGTATAATATTGGCTGTTGGTTTGTCATAGATGGCCTTTATAAGGTTGAGGTAGACACTGTATTCCAAGTTTCTGAGGGGTTTTTATCATGAACATGTGTTGGACTTTATCAAAAGCTTTTTCTGCATCTATTGAGATGACTATGTGGTTTTTGTTTTTGGCTCTGTTGATGTGGTGTATCACATTTATTGATTTGTGTATGTTAAACCATCCCTGCATTCCTGGAATGAACCACACTTGGTCAGGATGTATAATCTTCTTGATGATTTGCTGCATTCTATTTGCTAGCTTTTTATTAAAAATCTTTGCATCTATGTTCATTAATGAGATTTTCCTATAGTTCTCCTTTTTGGCTGGGTCTTTCTCTGGTTTTGGTATGAGAGTTATGCTTGCATCCAGGAATGATTTATGGAGGATTGCTTTCTTTTCAGTTTCATTGAAGAGTTTAAGGAGTACTGACATCAAATCTTCTCTAAATTTTTTGTAGAATTCAGCTGTGAATCCATCAGGACCTGGGCTTTTCTTTGTTGGTAAGTTTTTTTTATTATGTTTTCAATTTCAATAGCTGATATTGGGTTATTCAAAATTGCTATATCTTCTTGGTTGAGTTGTGGTAATTCATATGTTTCTCGAAATCTGTCCGTGTCCTCTGTGTTTTCCTCTCTATGTGAGTAGAGATTCCTAAAGTAGGTGTTCATGATCTTTTGAATTTCCATGGGATCTGTAGTAATTTCCCCCTTTTCAGTCCTTATTGCATGAATTTAGGTTTTTTCTTTCTTTTGATGTATAATGTTAGCTAGAGGTTTGTCAATTTTGCTTAGTCTCCCCAAAAACAAGCTTTTTGATTCATTAATTCTTTGCATTGTTTTTTCAGTATCAATTGCATTGATTTCTGCTCTAATTTTTACTATTGCCTCTCTTCTATGAGCTTTGGGTTTAACTTGCTTTCATTTTCTAGTAGCTTGAGATGAAGCATTAGGTTGTTTATTTGTGCTTGTTCTATTTTCTTGATATGACTGTTTATTACTATATATTTCCCTCTTAAGACCACTTTCATTGCATCCCACAGATTACAATAGTTTGTTTCTGCAATTTCACTAAATTGTAGGTATTGCTTTATTTCTTCCTTAATTTCATTGGTAGCCCACTGGTTGTTTAAAAGGTTGTTGTTTAATTTCCATGTATGCATGCAGTTTTTGCAATTTCTTTTGCCATTAATTTCCAATTTTAGTGCACAATGGTCAGATAGTATGCACGGGATAATTTCAATACCCTTGCATTTACTTAAGAATGTTTTATGGGATAATATATGGTCTATTTTGGAGAATGTCCCATGTGCAGCTGAGAAGAATGTGTATTCTGTTGTGGCTGGGTGGAACACTCTGTAAACATCTACTAAGTCCAGTTGCTCGCAGGTATGATTCAGTTCTATTACTTCTTTGCTGACTTTTTGTCTAGTTGATCTATCTCTTTTTGACAATGGGCTATTAAGGTCCCCTGTAATAATTGTGTTCTTGTTTATTTGGTTTTTCATGTCATTTAGTATCTCTGTTATATAGTTGGGTGCTCCTGTGTTTGGTGCATATATATTTATAATTATTAGTTCTTCCTCTTGAATTTTCTGCTTACATGTATGTAGTGACCTTCTTTGTCTCTTTTAATCATTTTACATTTGAAGGTCATATTGTCTGAAAATAGAATAGTTACCCCTGCTTTTTTCTGGGTTCCTGTTGCATGGAATACTGTTTTCCATCCTGTGACTTTTAATCTATGAGTTTCCTTTTGGGCCAGATGCATTTCTTGTATACAGCATAATGAGGGATCCTGTTTCTTGATCCATTCTGTCAACCTATTGTTTTTGATAGTTGAATTGAGGCTATTTACATTTATGGATATCACTGATATGCACTAGCTCAACTTTGCCATGTTATGCTCCAATAGTTTGCTTTCTGCTTTTTCCCCTTATTTAATTGCTTGTCCTACCTGGTGGTTTCTTTTTGTTGTTCTGGGGATTATGGTCATTTTTGTCTCTGTCTAGTATGTCTTTCAACACTCTTTCTAGGGCTGGTTTGATGGACATAAATTTCTTCAGTTGTTCTTTGTCATAGAAGTATCTTGTTTATCCATTAAATTTGAATGAAAATTTTGCTGGGTACATCAGTCTGGGTTGAAAGTTGTTTTCTTTCAGGACTTGAAATATCTCATTCCAATCATATCTTGACTTGAGTGTTTGGCTGAAAAGTCTGCTGTGATTCTAATGGGCTTTCCTCAATAGGTGACTTGTGTTTTTTCTCTAACAGCATTTAGTATTCTGTTTTTATGGGTATGTCTGAGATCTTAATTATTATGTGTCTGGGTGTAGATTTATGTTGGTTGTCTGTATGCCTCAATTATCTGCATATAGTTTTCTCCTATTATTTCTGTGAATATTTTACATATGTCATTTGTATTGACTCCAATGTCTTCACTAATGCCTATTAATCTTATATTGTTGCCTTTGGCATCATCCTGAATCTTCTGCATTGTCATTTCATGCGGCTTTGTTATTTTTAAAAGTTCTATCCTTTCATGATCAGTAATTGCAATCCTGTTCTCAAGGTCTGAAATCCTATCCTCAGCCTCATTTAAAGTTTTTCATGCTTTGAATCAAATTTTTTTTCTTGGATGTCTCTTTCAGTTTGTTTCCTGAATTCTGCTTGTTTTCTATATTTTTCATTCAAGGTTTCAATCAGTTTCCCATGTTCCTGTACTTTTTTCTCTATTTCTTCTTTAGCTGTGCTCAGTGACTCCTTTACTACATTTGTTACTTCTATCTTTACATGGGAGAGTACTTCTAATTTTATTTCCTCTATGGCCTCATGGAGTTGTTTTTTATTTCATTCGCTATCATTTTAGAGATCCCTGGTGTGTTACCTTTGGAGTCCTCGATTTCAATGTCCCCTGTACTTGCACCTGTTGAATTGGATGTTTGAGACTGTATTCTGCTTTTTCATTTTGCCATTTTCCTGTTTTGAGTTAATGTTTGGTTCTTCAGACCCACTAGTATGAACTGTTGGTAGTGTGTATCTTCATGTCCTAATGTAAGGTTGATGTTTGTCCAGTTGGTGGGTCTGACAATGAATAGCTGGGCCAGTCACCTGACTCCCTGCTACAGGGCCTATTGGGTGAGTCCTGTATTCTTCCTGGGCTGACAAGCCTAGTAATATTGATGTAGGTCAGCTTTTAGTTCCTGCTAGTACTTTATCTTCAGGTTATTAAAGATCATCAAATCTTCTTGTCTATAGTGTTGTGTCAGCTGAAGTCCCACTATGTCTCTCTATTGTGTGCCTGTGTGTCTCATAAGCCCTTTTGATTTTCTTCAAGTTGAGGGAGTCCTTTTAGACACACTCCTCACTCTGCCTGCTGTTTCCTGTGTGTAGGAAGGAGTCACCCTCACTCTTGTCAGACTTACCAAGGTCTTACATTTAGTTGGAATGAGCTTTACTACTGGCCCTATTTAGCTACTGTACACCTCTATTTAAGGGGCATGCTCACCACACTGACTGGAGCCAGCTCAGATCTTGTTATGGTGAGGCAGTCTCTTAATCTCCCTTCAAAGTAGCAAGATAGTCTGCTGTAGTCCAAGGTTGCTCTGGGCACAGAGTTCCAAGTTTGCCCTGTGCACACTGGGATTCCGCCAGCCTCTGCCTGTGTGCATGCAGTCAGGGCCCAGGGTGGGTTCCTGGCCAGCTGGTTCCTTGGGGTTTGCTGAGCACAGTCCGGTTAGGCCCACTGATCCCTCTTGAGAGCCTTGGGGTGGTATCAGACTCAGGGCATGGTCTTACTGCCTAGGTTCAGAGTTCCTAGTTTGCTTGGTGTGCATTGGGGTTCTTCATTGTCTTTTTTGTTTTTGCTTTTTAAAATGAAATTTTTAAAAGATATTAGTTATAAATAATGAAATATTATTGAACTATAAAGGATAGATTTGAGGCATTTGTAGGAAAATGGATATATCTGATATATTCAATGTTCAGTGACAGATGTCAGATACACAAGCTTATGAACAGAATAGTAATGCTCATTTCAGCATGGCAAAGTTCAAAGAAACAGCAAAATGAAGAATAGTTAGAAGAAAAAAGGAGGATAGTTTTTTTGCAAATCAAAAAGGGCCTGGATAAATGACAAGATTTAAAATGTATCATGTACAGGTACCAAATAATCACAATAAGTATAAAAATTATAGATCATAAACATAGATAAAAATAATGAGAAGAATGAAAATGGGAAAAGAATTTAGAGACAAAGAGAGGTAGGTGGGTGTGAGGGAGAAAGGGATTCAAAAAGAAGCAAGCTGTGTTATACATATACATCTACTCCTACAATGGATAAGAACTTTGTGTATGGCCAACACTACGTCTCTCTTTTTGCTGTCCCTCATATTGATGCAGACTCTTCCTCTATCCTTTCCTATTCATCAACTTAATTTTTACACCAGAAATCTAGGTGGAGTTTGTGACATCTCCTTTCTCATCAGTTGTTATATAAATCCATTTCACCAAGTTTTGCCAACTTTGAATTCTAAATATATTTAGCTCTCATCTCTGTCAATGTCATAATCAAGCTACGACTATACTACTCTCCTTCATTCTACCCTTGCTACTTAAATGCATTGTTTATCCAGAAAACATTGTATCTGTTGGAAACATCATCCTCCTGATCTTTTATTCCAGTGTCTATGCACTGAATGTGGGTTAGACCTCAACATCCTTAACATAATAAAAAACAGTTGTTGTCACTCCTGTTCACTCCTACCCATCGTACTTGTTTTACCTCTCTGCCATAATCACATTTTGGCAGAATAAGTCTTCTTGTGCTTCTCTAATTCACCAAGCTCTTCCCCCACCTGGAGCTTCTGTTGGCACTGCCATTTCCCTACCCTTAAACTAGTTGCAGAGATCAACTTAAATGTCATTACCTAAAAAGCTTCTAAAATATTTGGTTGTGATTCTTTTCACATTTCTCTTTATCTCTTTCATGACAGTCTTCACAGCTTGTAACTTTATGCAGGGTGTGTGAAGTCATTCATTTGAATACTGGGCACAACATTCTCCAAAGATCAATTTTATGAATTGAGAACTTGAGAAGCCTTGCTTATTATTATAATGTCCAGAGGAGTCAAACTGGATGAATTATAATTGGTTAATCATGCTATGATCAAGGTTGTAGTTTATAATTTTTAAAACAGCATCTTCATTTTAATAAGTACAGTATCATAACATTTTTGGAGCTATTAAAATTTTAGTGTTAAGTATCTAAGTTTTGTTACACTTAATACACCTAATTTTATGGATATTGTATTATATAATAGCACATAATGCTTCATATTAGCATGGTAACTAGCAAATTATTTAGTAATTGGTGTGGGGAAAAATGCACAGACAAGTGTAAAATTATTCTTCACACTAGACAAAGTCAATATTATAAAGACATTTCAATATTAATATAATCACATAAGTACTAATAGAAGTAATAAATGTGTATTTTTGTTAACCAATAGATAACATACACATTTGAAGTATAAATATATCACCATAAACAAATTCAAGAATGAAATGAAAAAAATTAATATATTTTGATTAATTAATTTCTTTGGTACAGGATCTTGTGCTTGCCAGGCAGATGCTTATGCTGCTGAGCTATATCCTGGTGCTAAAATGTTTTTCATTATTTCAAAAGGTCTGATCTTCCCATTATATAGAAAATTCTATACAATTATAACAATTATACATCATGAGAGAAGACTCAGAACACAGGTATGAATAGAGCAACTTAAAAATCAATACAGTGGGGTTGGATATTTAGCTCAGTGGCATAAGTGTCTGCTTGAAAAGCATGAGGTCATGAGTTCAATCCTCAGTGGAAAAAAAAAATCAATATGATGACTTTTAAACAGGACATAGGTTAAAATAAATAAAAATGAAACCAGCTAGATTACATAATTCATTTATTAGTTTGGCAATTATTCAAAGATTCCACAATTAATATTTTTGCAAAAGTGTATTATAAATGAGCCAATCATGACTCAGAGGAATGGAAATTTGTAGAACTTCTGTAGGGAAATGTTGCTCCAATTTTTATGTGTTTAGTGCCCTGAATAAGCAAGATAAGTATTTATGGTTGGCTCAAATTTATTCAAAACTGTACTGGAGATCAAACACACTATGTAAGATAAGAAAAATAAAACAGGTAAATGAAACAGATAAAAGATAGCAAAGAAGATTTGATTGTATTAGCATATAATGTGATTATCTATGAAGAAAACACTGGATATTCTTCCAAAAAGTTACTACAACTAATGAGTGAACTCAATAAGATTATAATACATAAGGCTAAAAACAAAATGCACTGTGTCTCTTTAGTTGGCCTTGTGTATCTGTGTCTGATACCAACAGCACACAGAAAATACTTAAGAAAAAATTTTCTTTGTATTTAACATGTACAGATAATGTTTCTCATCATTATGCCATAAACAACACAGTACAGCAATTTCTTACATAGTACTTACATTGTCTTACTTGTTACAAATAACCTAGAGATTAGGTAATGAAATTTGTAGGTACTGTTAAGTACTTAACTTAGTTGTGGTAAATTTTAAATTTAAAAATAAAAGGAACGAACATCTGTTCTCAATTTCATTATAAAATTTGCTCTAAAATTTATATGATTTTGCTTTTTTGGTTCAAAAATCTTACATACTTGAGGATTCTGGGAAAATGGAAGAACAGTAAGCTGCACAGTAAAAAGCTTCTCTGAGAGAAAAACCCAGATGCTGGAATATAGAATTCTGGAGAAGACCACAAGGAAAGAAATAGGTCTGCTCAACCCAGGAAGAAACTAAAATAAGAATTGAAGCCAACAGAGAGAAAAAGAAAAGAAAAGAAAAGAAAAGAAAAGAAAAGAAAAGAAAAGAAAAAACTTAAACAGAAGGTGGTAGCCAGACATGCTTTCACCATAGCCAGTCCCACTGGAATTTGGAGACACATGATCAGTGTGAAGCTGGAGGTTGGCAAGCCCAAAGGCCTTGGTGGGAAGATGTAGTGGTGGAGGGGGCAGCAGACCAGAGAACTGCACTGGTTGGCAGTGAGTGTGGAAGTGAGTGTGTGATTGGTTGGGTGCAATTTTGGAGTAGGGAAGGATAAACCTGGAACCAGAATTGCAGCCACCTTCATTCTATCACTCTTAGTGCAAAACAGATTGGTGAAAACTGTTTGGACTGAGTCCCGCCCCTGTGCAAGATCCAATAGCCAAGGCTGAGGTTTCCCTAATGCTATCCCTAATGAACCCCACCCACATGGCACACACTAATATGGTGAAGACGCTCAGTGACTAACCAGCTAAGAAGAGCAGGGTCAACCTGCCCTGTCCCTGCTTATACTCCAGTAGTCACCATCAGATTGGGGAAAGCAGCAATTCCTAGCCAGCACACTTCAGAGTAATTATAACCAATACAGGAAGTGTCTGGGACCCCACTACCCACTTGTCTGGAAGAAACCAGGAACATGACAAGAGGAAGAAACAAAAGGCAGTCTCTGGCCTCCAACCCAAGCAATACTGACTCAAGAGAGATAAACACAGAAAGATCGGGAGTCTCACATCTGCAGTTTCTGAAGCAAGAGAAAATGACATAAAAAAACAACTTCATGAAACTATAGAAGAACTTAAAACAGGTCTACTAATACAAGTAAAGGAACATATAAGAAACATAATAAAAGAAATGCTAAGCACCTCACAAGAAGACACAGATGGAAGAATAGAGGCGCGTAGAAAAAGTAAGGAAACTCTCAATGAAGAATATAAAAAAATTTAGGATACATGAAACAGATTCAAAGAGATTACCAGGAAATTAAAAATTCCATTGAAAGCTGGCAAAACTCCTTGAAAGAAACTAAAGATAGACTATCAAACCTGGGAGACAGGTTTGCAAATTGTGATCATGAAAACAAAGAGAAATACAAAGATTATTCACAGAAATAATTAAAGAAAACTTCCCGGGGCTGGAGATTTAGCTCAGCGGCATAAGCACCTGCCTTGCAAGCAGGTGGTTGTGAGTTCGATCCCCAGTACCGGTAAAAAAAAGAAAAGGAAAAAAAAAGAAAACTTCCCAAGCACAGGAAAAGTAAATGATATTCAGATATATGAGGCATACACAACTCCAGCCAGTTATAACCAAAATAGATCTATAGCCAGACAAATAATAATCAAGATTACAGAAATTCAACATAAGAAAAGAATATTAAAAGCTGTCAGAGAAAAGAAACAGATCACCTATAGAGAAAAACCCATCAGAATCATGACAGACTTCGTGGCACAAACCATCAAAACAAGAAGAGCTTGGAGTGAAGTATTCCAAGTCCTGAAAGGAAATAACCTCCAACCCAGATTCATGTACCCTGCAAAACTATCTCTCAAAATTAATGAAGAAACAAGATGCTTCCATGACAAAGAGGAACTGGAGGAGTTCATGACCACCAATACAACCCTACAAAAAATACTGAGGGACATTCTAGAGTGAGAGAACAAAGACCATGGTTTCAGGAACAGTGGAAGAGGGGGCTCACTGAATGGGGCCCCCTCTTTTTAGATTAGAGAGGCAACCCGATATTAACCTAAGTGATTCTGAATGGAATGAAGGGGAAAAGTAGACAACCAATGGTAGAAAAATAACATGGCAGAGATGAGGCAGAGAAGGTTGGCCATAATCACTAATATAGATGGCCTTAATACACTAATAAGAAACACACACAGAGTGGACCAGGAGATAGGGTCCATCAAGATGCTCTATATAAGAAATATAATTAACCTGAAAGAGGGATTATAGACTGAAAGTCAAAGATGAGAAAATAATGCTCTATGTGACAGGAAACCCGAAAAATTGGAGGTAGCTTGCCCATCGGCTGCAGATTGGTTGGAAAGACATAACACTTTTATACAATGGAGAACTACTCAGCTATAAGGAAGGAAAACCTTGAGGCCCTTGTAGGAAAATGGATACAACTTGAGATCATGCTCATGGGTAAAAAGGTTCAGAATCACTTAGGTGAATAGTGGGTTGCCTCCCTAATCTAAAAACTAAAGTAGTTAGTGGGATGCAAAATGTAAAATGCACCCTGAGAAAGTGAAAGGGGAGGAACTGTCTAAAAAGGGAAGGCAGAGGATATTTTTAATCTTGTATCATGATTTGAAAACCACATTGTTTTCATTGCTCTGTTTAGTTTGGTTATATTCTGTTCCAGTTGTCTTCTTGTACTAGATTGGATGCCATGGACAGCTATTCCAAAGATAGCAGGATATACTATGGTAACCATTTTTTATTTCCTATTAACTTAATTTGAAGCTCTGTGTTGCTTTCACTGTCTTGTTTTGACTGATTTTATTTGAATTTGTTTTGCCTGATCACTGTCTTGTTTTGACTCATCTTATTTGAATCTGTTTTGTTTGACAGTATCAAGTCTGAGAGTATAGGCAACTACTTTGAAGACAATAAGATTCACTATGATACCCATTCTGGTTTGACTATTATCTTCTTTTGAAGTCCTATAATGTCTCCAATGTTTTCTTTTTGTTGATTTTGTTCTGTACTGTTATGTTCAGTTCTATTATGCTTGATGATATGGGCAATTCTCTTGAAGATAACAAGAGACATTATGGTAACCATTGTTGACCACCTTGTATTTTGTTTTTAAGTCATGTACTATGTCCATCCTTTTGTTTTGACTGACTCCATTTGGTTTTCTCATGACAGGGTGAAAATTACGAAGACGTGAGATGAAGTATGTGTTAAATAATTTGTTTTAATCATTATAACATATATAATTGTATAGCATCATTTGTATAGTTTTTTTTAATTTAGAGAATGAAACCAAAACAGAAAAAAGGGTAGAAATAATACAGAATTTAAAAAAAAATAAACTAAGAAATCACCAGTTGATAAATTACATGTTGTCATCTTAGAAATATTTGTTCAAGTTACAAAATTAAAGCATAAAAAGTGGACATATAATCAAACAATGACAGTTTGTTTGCAAACTATTCTGTTCAATGATCCAACAAATAGTAATATGATTATCTGTCTTACACTTATACATACAGTTATATAATTTAGAGCACTTTACTTCCCTTTCATTTTTACACTATCCGTTATCCATTTTGGATCTTATTACTTCTTCAGTTTTTATTATTTCTTACACTAGAGAGACAATGTGATATTTACAAATATGAGTCTTATTAATTTCACTGATGAGAATATTCTCCAGTTGCCTCCATTTACCTATAAAGGCCTCAAGATCATCCTTTTGCATAGCTGAACAATATTCCATTCATCCACTATGCAGTTGAGAAACTTAGGTTTTGAGGTGACCATTGATAAACTGGTGGAGAAAAGTGTACCTATTGTCACCATCCACCATCCCAGTATTGTCATAAATTGTTTTCTTATTGGTGCGAATTGGTATTTTGAGACTTTTGTGTCTGATCATCTCAGACATTTACTCTGATAATTGGCACACAAATTTGGCATACACCGTGAAGAATATAAAACTATTGGTATTGTAAACTCAGAGACACAAACCTGGAAATTCAGCAAAAAATATCAAGTCTTCTTGGCCTTTGGACTAGTCTGCTTATCAACTAAACAATGTATATAAAATCATTATAAAATCAGATCAGAGACAGCATCAGAAATAAGTTTATAAGAGTGTCTTGTACAATAATCCTTTGCAAATGTTTAAGAAATTCTCCTCTTTATTATGCATTATAAAACTACATGCTAAATTTGTAAAGATTATAACAACCTTTTCTTGCATTATTAATATAACACAGTGCTAACTAGGAAAGAAAAATGTAGCTGATGTCACTAATTCAGCTTCAAATCCAATCTCTATTACTTGAGAATCTATGTTCTGCAGAACAACTGAACCTGTTTCAGCACTTAAAATGGGTACAATAAATATGTAAATAAATAACCATATAATAAAGATTAAAGAGATTGTGGCAGCATCAGTTTATTAAGTTATGAGGTACTTTTAATAATGAATTACTTATATTGAGTATGTTATTTTATAGTCTATCAACTTACAAGTCATACAGAATATTTTCTTTGATGGTGAATAATCTTTAATATATTTTTAAATTTACGCAATTTTAGAATGCAAATATAAAACATTTTATTTTTATTTAACTTGCATATATTTATATATTTATATTGTCCTTTATTACTTATTCAATTATTTAATATACATAAAAATTAGAGGAGTACTGTGCTATCTATACATACTTAGCTAAAATTTTAGATGTGGAATTGCTCATTCAGTCTCTGGTATATTACATGAAATCTTATTATTTGGACCTACGCCATTTATGTGTTCTCATTATTTCACTTTTTCTCAAAAATAAGCATTATCACATATATATTTAGAATAAGTGTAACTTCTTTATTAAAATTTTGCCTTTCTTTTTTTTTGGTGGGGGGTACCAGGTATTGAACTCACGATCTAGTGCCTGCCAATGCATTTCCTTTCTGATGGCTTTAAGCTTTTACCTATTTTTTTAATCATTTGCTTTCTAAACCTATAAACTGAATGATTTCCAGTTTTCCTAATTTTCTACCATGTAATTTTAAAGAATCTCTTCTCATTAATTTGTAATTGTCATCTTGCTTTATGCTTCATACTTCTGTTTCTATTTCAAGATTTTGATGCTTAGACCTTAGTTTTTCATGGTCAAAGGAATCTTTTATTGTAGGGGTTCTGATTTAAAATACAGATTGAAGTTAATGCTAGCAAGTAATATTAAATATAGCAATAAAATAATTTTTTTCAAATTCAACTCTATCTCATTTTATATTTGCCATTGTTCATATTGAATATATTTTACTGTATTGATTAAAGCACAAAAGCAGCATTCACTTTTCCCTTGTGATGCTAATGCGCTGCCTGTAAAATTCCTCTTCAATACACATTGATATTGTGTTATCTCCCTAACACAAGACTGTGCAAGCAGATTAAATAAAATATTTTAACTTATGAACAAATATGGTAAAATACAATTAACTGACATGAAATGTTTTACTATGCATGCATATTTGATTTTCTTCATTAAACATTGTCATTTATCTTTCCTAATTGTAAGTTGTTTTCTGGTATTAACATTTACTCTTCTAATATCTATTCACTTTTCTAGATAAAAAACAATATTTTCACTTTGCGAAGGTGGTTCCTCAGCCATGTCCAATGTTTTTCCTTTATCCTTGTATCTTGCCCAATTTCATTTTCCAACTATATATTTTTTTCTCCAACAGAATTCACCATTCTAGATTACCAACATGGTAAAAACAATCCTCTGGATAATTAATATATAAAAGACATAATACAACATTGGGACCCAGGTGAATTCAGGCAAACTGCTGAATATATTGCTATTAATAATGTTTATAAACTTGATTGTATTTTCCTCTACATTCATTGTGATTTTGTAGAAATCCCTACTATCACTCTTAGGCACCAAGAGTTACTGCTCCATTCAAGGTAGAATACTCCAAGGAAACAAAGTACAGTTCAGTATAAATTAAGGTGCTATTTGGAACCAATAAATGTTGTTCAGATTCAATGTCTCCTACTTAACTGCTGTTCCTCATTTCTCTGAGATCAGTGCACTCACAGAAAAAACAGAAATATAAGAGAACACAGATACAAAGAAAAGTACTAACAAAACTACTTCAGTGATCAAAAATAAGCTAAAGTAGAATCCATAACTGTACATAGCAGTGCATATAACACTTTTATCCAAAAAAAGGAGTCAGTTATTCATCAATTTTCATTTTTATTCTGTGGTAAAGCAAGAAAATTTTTGAATTGTTAAATATATAAATAAATAAACCAGTGTAATATATATTGGAAATGTAAGTGGATCTCAATACATGCTACTCATTTATTCACCTTTCAAATCTAGATGGGCAAAAAAGATTCATGAAGATTAGAAGAATGCTTACATATTTCTCATTATAATTATATATATATGTATTTCTAAATCTATGATGAACCCACTTTTAAGTTTTTAATGAGTTCATTTATGTTTTTCATGTGTCCCAAAGGATAAGAGTCCTCAAAAATGTCATTGTTTTCAAAAGGTGTCCTTTCCTGTCACTTTGATTTCATAACTCATAATCAGAAATCCAAGATCCTAACCTTATCCAATACCTTAACAGTAAGAAGGAATCTGAAAAACATAATCAGAATGTGACTACTTCTATGAAGAATTTCTCTCCATGATTATATGTAGGCTTTATACCTATGGCTGGAGGAAACTGGACACAAACAATTGCATTTATCCTCATGAGCTTCTCTTCCCTACCTAGTGAGATACAGTCATTGCCCTTCCTGGTATTTCTCTTCATCTACCTGGCCACCCTGATGGGAAAAAGCCTCATCATTCTGGTTACTTTGGCTGATCCTGTGCTGCATAGTGCCATGTACTTCTTCCTCAGAAACTTGTCTTTCTTGGAGATTGGCTTCAGCCTAGTCATTGTCTCTAAAATGATTGGAATCTTATTTTCCCAAAACACAACTATCTCCTTCCTTGGCTTTGCCACTCAGATGTATTTCTCCTTCTTCTTTGGGGTGGACAAATACTTAAGGAATGTTGATGGAAAAAAGGGGAAGTTAAATTAGCTGCATGATCCATGTGTTTATACCTGTAGAAAAAGAGAAGATATTGCAGTTATGCAATGTTGACACTTAGGGTCTCAGAATTAACATCAAAGAGGTGATCTATTGAGTCAGAGCTGCTTTATATTTCAGCATGGGTCTAGTTTATCTTATATAATCCTATGAATTGAGGGAAACATTGAGATACTTACTGAGGAGACCCTGGTAGCTTCTCTTGGTTTCTAGTTCCTGAGTAAAGAGAGGTCCAGTGTTCACATACTTGTGTTTTATTCTCTTTTGTGTTTTCACATCAATAATACATAAAATTTAAAAATTTAAAAGTATGAAATCAAGTATAATAGAGTTATTTTCAGGTCATTTATTGGATTTACTTATTCTTCAAATGAGTCTCGAACAATATGGCACCATGATAGAAATTATTTTTTATAAATTTTGAAATTATTTTGACAGTGGTTAGTGATCTGCAAATGTGAAGGAGAAAAATTGAAATAACTCATTCCAGGCTGAGGATTTAGCTCAGTGCCATAGCACCTGCATTGTAAGCACGAGGTCATGAGTTCAATCCCTGGTAACAAACAAGCAAACAAACAAAAAAACTTATTCCACCTAGAAAGAACAACTTGAGGAAGGAATGAATAAACACCATCTGTTATAAAGAAACATAATAGGGAGTTAGCAATGCCCTTCCTCTCCCCATCCTATGAATTATCACAATCAGGCACAAACATTGTCTCATGGGCATGTGAAATGAAATAAAACAGTAAGAAGAATTCAGTGCTAGAGAGCTTACAGTGTTTTCCTCCTGCTAATGGAAATGTGCACTAATACAGATTTTAAATGTTCATTAGTGTGTAACTGGACTACCTGCAAAAGCACTTGACTTATAGAAAATAATATATAAAATAAATTCTAAAACATATATGCTGACATAATTAATGGATTAAATATCACATTTAAATGGTATTCTCATCAATAATTACAGCAGTTTTAAAAATAATTTATAATTAGTTTTAAGAGTTTAATGTTTATTAGAAAACTTAGTTGTTAAAATTCTGTATAAAAGTCACCATGGATCGCTGCATTTTTACATTAGAAAAAGAGTACCTTAATAACTTGTTGGTGGTCTAATCTTACATGTCTAGTTATGATATTAAATAGTAAGTAGTAAAAATATATATACATACACAAACACATACACACATCTTAACTGATTACACATCAAGTTGCACTGAATTTGTGTTTCTTCAACTTTATTAAACATTGTTCATACCTCAGATTGTTCCACTAATAATAACATTCTTTAATTGCTTCCAATCAGTATTAATCATTTAATGAAAAGCAAAGTGTCAAAGTCAGTAACATTTGTCAATTGGTCAAGTCATAGAAAACCCTCAAAATGGCATCTATTGTTTTCTAATTGACTATTGGTGTTGCTCCTAATAGCTTTAACATCTCAAGAAACATTTCTTATCAAAAATTAGGAGTTTTAGGTAAATTTGTTTTCTAGACAGGTTGTTGCAATCAAATACAATTTAATAAACTCATCCTTGGCAAAAGCTTTCTTGTTTGGCTAATAAGTCACCTGGAAATCTAATTTAGTTGCAGACTCTCTTTCACTTTTTATTTTTGTGAAGAAATCCTGTTGTGATAAGATGTGCCACAAAAAAATTTCACTTTTGGCTCTATTAATAAGGTGGATTACATTTATTGATTTATGTTTGCTGAACCATCCCTGCATTCCTGGGATGAATCCAACTTGGTGGTGTGGTATAATCTTCTTGATCATTTGCTGTATCCTGTTTGCCAATATTTAATTGAGAATGGTTGCATCTATGTTCATTAGGGAGATTGGCCTATAATTTTCTTTTTTAGTTGGGTCTTTCTCAGGTTTGGGTACTAGAGTAATATTTGCTTCCAGGAATGACTTAGGAAGAATTGCTTCCCTTTCAATTTCATTGAAGAGTTTGAGGAGTGTTGGCATTAAGTCTTTGTATTTCTTGTAGAATTCCACAGTGGGCAGGGAACCTCGTAGAGACTGGCAGCTCAGACTGGTCTGTTTGAGACTAAAAACTTGGAGGAGGCCAGCAGCTCGGCCTGGGATGCTCAAGACTGGGAACATTGCTGGGACTGTCAGCTTTGCCTGGGCTGTTTGGGACTGAGAACATCCTGGGGACTGGCATCTCAGCCTGGGATGTTTGGGACTGGTAGGCCCGCCCTTTGCTCACAGGGAACACCATGGGGACCTGTAGCTCTGCCTGGGCTATTTGGGACTGGGAACATTGTGGAGACTTGCTGAGAGCTAGGGCTGCATGGGAGTGCTAGGTCTGCCATTTGTCCACAGGGAACATTGCGGGGAACAGTGGCAGACAGCCTGTGGTGCCTGGGACTACTGCTGCTGAACCCTCTACTCCAGGAACATCTAGGAAGTCTGCCACAGGCCTGAGCAGCCTGTGACCACATCTGCTGAACCCGCCCTTCCACCTGGAACATTGAACTATAGTGGACTACCATGCTGACTTTATGAGAGGCTCAGGAAACCCTCACCCAAACAGAAGACCTCATCAGGCTTCAGTCAGTGTGGTGAGTTTCCCCATAAAATAGAGGTCTGCAGAGGGTAAATAGGAGCAGAAGTGAAACTCCCTCCAAGTGTAAGCCCTTGGCTAACCAGGCAAGACAGTGGGTAACCCCCTCCCCCACACAAAGAACATCAGACAGATTGCAGAGTGTGCCAATGTCATCCCACCCCAACTTAGAGGAAATTAAAGGAACTTATGAGACCCCCAGTGACACAGTAGGGCCTCAGCTGACACAAACACTATAGCCAGGGAAACTTGGTGACCTGCAACAACCTGAAGCTATAACCACAGCAGGAACTAAGAGTTGCTCTACATCAATACTTCTGGGCTAGTTATACCAGAAAGAATACAGTACTCATCTAACAGGCACAGTAGGAGGAATTCAGGAAAATGGATCTCCTCTTCATTGTGGTACCCAGCAATTTGAAAAACATCAACCACACAGTAGAATCCTGAAACACACACTGCAGAATGCTGTGACTGTTGGACTAGAAAGACCAGAAATTCACCCAAAAGGTGAAAATGACTAAATGAAAAGGCAAAATGCAATGCCGAACATCTAGTTCATCATGGGCAAGTGCAAGCAATAATGAAATAGAGGACCCTAAAATTCATACACCAGAAATCTCTGAAAAGATAGCAAATGAAATAAAGAAACAAATTCATGAGGCTATAGAGGAACTCAAATTAGAAATAATGTCTTATGTAAAGACAAAATAACAACCTTGGTAAATGAGCTGCTCAACATAGCTAGAGAAGAAATAGATAAGGAAATGCAGGAGCATGGGAAATTGATTGAAACTTAGAATAAACAATGCAGAAAACAAGCAGAATCTATAAAACAAATTGAAAGAGATATGCAAGAAACAAAAATTGCATTGAAAGCCTGCAAAGCCATTTAAATGAAGCTGAGGATAGAATTTCGGACCTTGAGGACAGGATCTCAGATAGCGATCTTGAAAGGGTTGAACTTACAAAAACAACAAGCAGCATGAAAAGACAATCCAACAGCTACAAGATGATGCCAGAAGAAACAATATTAGAGTAATAGGCATTAGTGAGGAGGCAGGAGACAATGCAAAGGATATAGCTAACTGTTCACAGAAATTATGGCAGAAAATTTCACAAACATGGGTGGGGAAATCAGATATACAAATAAGTGAGTCATATAGAATACTATACAGTCATAACCAACATAAACCTACATCCAGACATATAATAATTAAGATCGCAGACATACAGAATAAAAACAGAATACTAAATCTGTTAGAGAAAAGATACAACTCACCTATCAAGCAAAACCTATTAGATTCACAGCAGACTATTCAGCACAAACCTTCAGGCTAAGACAAGCTTGGAGTGTAGTATTCAAGCCCTAAAAGAAAACAAATTTCAACCCACACTGACATACCCAGCAAAACTGTCTTTCAAGTTTAATGGAGAAACAAGATACTTCCAATGCAAAGAACACCTAAAAAATTCATATCCACCAAACCTTAGAAAGAGTGATGAAGGACATCCTAAGTAGAGATAAAAAGGACCACAATCTCCAGAACAACAACAGAAAAAAATCACCAGGCTGGACAAGAAAGTAAACAAGGGAGAAAAGCTGGAAACTAACAACAGTAACATAACATGGCAGAGTCAAGCCAGTACATATCAGTGATATCCATAAATGTAAATAGGCTCAATTACCATATCAAAAGAAACAGGTTGACAGAATGGATCAAGAAACAGGATCTCACAATATGCTGTATACAAGAAACGCATCTGACTCAAAAAGAAACTCATAGATTAAAAGTCAAAGAATGGAAAACAGTATTCCATGCAATGGGAACCCAGAAAGAAGCAGGGGTAACTATTCTATTTGCAGACAATGTGAACTTCAAAACTAAAATGATTAAACGACACAACGAAGGTCACTACATACTCGTAAGAGGAAAAATTCAAGATGAAGAATTAACAATTATAAACATATATGCACCAAACACAGGAGCATCCAATTATATAACACAGATACTACAGGACATGAAAAACCAAATACATTAGAGCACAATTATTACAGGTGACCTTAACAGCCCACTGTCACAAAGAGATAGATCAACTAGACAAAAAGCCAGCAAAGAAATAATAGAACTGAATCATACCTGTGAGCAATTGACTTAGTAGATGTTTACAGAGTGTTCCACCCCACCACATCAGAATACATGTTCTTCTCAGCTGCATATGGACATTCTCCAAGATAGACCATATTTAATCCCATAAAACATTCTTAAGTAAATGCAAAGTTATTGAGATTGTCCCATGCATACTATCTGACCATAGTGCATGGAAATTGGAAATTAATAGCAAAAGAAACTGCAAAACCTGCATGCATACATGGACATTAAATAACAAGCTTTTGAACAACCAGTGGGCTACAGATGAAATTAAAGAAGAAATCAGTCAATACCTACAATTCAATGAAAATGTGATAATAACCTATTGTAATCTGTGGGATGCAATGAAAGCATTCTTAAGATGGAAATACATTACAATAAATTGTCATACCTAGAAAACAGAAAAAGCATAAATAATCTAATGGTGCATCTCAAGCTTCTAGAAAAAGATGAGCAAGTTTATTCTAAAGCTCATAGAAGAGAGAAAATTGTAAAGATTAGAGCAGAAATCAATGCAATTGAAACTAAAAAAAATTACAAAGAATTAATGAATCAAAAATCTGGATATTTGAGAGAATAGACAAAATTGGCAAACCTCTAGCTAAACTTAAAATAAAAAGAAAGAAAAATCCCAAATTTATGCAATTAGGACCAAAAAGGGGAAATTACTACAGATCTCATGGAAATTCAAAAGATCATGAACTACTACTTTGAAAATCTCTACTCACATAGAGAGGAAAACACAGAGGAAATGGACAGATTTCTAGAAACATGTGAACTACCAAAGCTCAACCAAGAAGATATAGCAATTTTGAATAACCCATTATCAGCTATTGAAATTGAAAATGTAATAAAAAACTTACCAACAAAGAAAATCCCAGGTCCTGATGGATTCACCACTTAATTCTATAAGAAATTTAGCAAAGACTTGAAGCTAATACTCCTTAAAATCTTCAATGAAATTGAAAAGAAAACAATCCCCCCTAATTCATTCCTGGAGGCAAGCATTACTCTCATATCAAAACAAGAGAAAGACCCAACCAAAAAGGAGAACTATAGGCAAATCTCACTAATGAACATAGACACAAAGATTCTCAATAAAATACTAGCAAATAGAATGCAGCAAATCATCAAGAAGATTATACATCATGACCAAGTGGGGTTCATTCCAGGAATGCAGGAATGGTTTAACATATGCAAATCAATAAATGTAATACACCACATCATCAGAGACAAAAACAAAAACCACATGGTCATCTCAATAGATGCAGAAAAATCTTTGGATAAGGTCCAACACATGTTCATGATAAAAACCCTTCAGAAACTCGGAATGCACGGTGTCTACCTCAATCTTATAAAGGCCATCTATGACAAACTAACAGCCAATATTATACTAAATGGACAAAAACTGAAAGCTTTCACTTTAATATCAGGAACAAGACAAGGATGTCCACTATCACCACTCCTTTTCAATATAGTTCTGGAAACACTAGCCAGGGCCATCAGACAAGAGAAAGAAATAAAAGGAATAAAGATAGGAAAGGAAGAAGTTAAATTAACACTATTTGCAGATGACATCATATTCTATATAGAAGACTCAAAAAACTCCATTAAAAGACTACTAGAGATAATAAACTCATTCAGCAGTGTAGTTGGATACAAAGTCAATGCTCAAAAATCAATAGCGTGCCTATACACAAACAAGAACCTCACTGAGAGAGAAATTATGGAAATATTGCCCTTCACAATAACATCTAAAAAAAATGAAATATTTAGGAATCAACCTAATGAAAAATGTAAAAGACCTATATACTGAAAATTATAATATGCTAAAAAAAAAGGAGATTGAAGAGGATATTAGAAAATGGAATGTTCATCCATGCCCTTCGCTAGGAAGAACCAACATCGTGGAAATGGCCATACCCTCAAAACTGTTATACAGATTTAATGCAATCCCAATCAAAATACCATAGACATACCTCACAGATCTAGAGAAAACACTCCTAAAATTCATTTGGAACCAGAAGAAACCTAGAAGAGCAAAGGCAATTCTGGGCAATAAAGGCAAGGCAGGAGGCATCTCAATTCCAGACTTGAAACTGTACTACCAAGCCACAGTGATAAAATCAGCATGGTACTGGCAAAAAAAATAGACCTGAGGATCCTTGGATCAGATTAGAAGATGCACGTATAGGTACAAAGACTCTCAGCCACCTGATATTAGACAAAGGGGCTAAACATGTTCACTGGAGGAACGATAGCCTCTTTAATAAGTAGTGTTGGAAAAATTGGCTCTCCACATGCTGAAGACTGAAACTAGATCCATGCCTATCATCATGCACAAAACTAAAGTCTAAATGGAACAAAGACCTAAACATTAAAACAGAAACACTAAATCTACTAGCAGATAAGGTAGGTAGAAATCTTGCAGACATTAGGTGTTGGCAGAGAATTCATGAACAAAAAGCAAACTGCACAGGAAACACTTCAGAAAATCAACAACTGGGATGTCATATTATTGAAAAGCTTCTTTACTTCAAAAGAAATCACCAGCAGAGTGAAAAGAAAATGCACAGAATGGGAAAGAATTTTAACTAGCAATCCCTCAGACAAAGGACTTATATCAAGAACATATAAAGAATTGAAAAATATCAGGCCACCTGAATTCAAAGACCCTCTCCAAAAATGGGCAGCTGAGATGAACACAGAGTTCTCATATGAAGATATACAAATGGCAAACAAATACATGAAAAAATGTTCACCATCACTGGACATTCGAGAAATGCAAAGTTAAAACAACATTGAGATATCATCTCACACCAGAAAGAATAACTACCATCAAGAAATCAACTGAAACAAATGTTGGCTAGGCTGTGGCGGAAAAAGGAACACTGCTCCACTGTTGGTGGGAGTGCAGACTGGTGCACCCACTATGGAAATCAATATGGAGAATTCTCAGAAGACTAGGATTGGAAGCTCCATTCAACCCAGCTATTCCCCTCCTGGGTATTTTCCCAGAAAAACTGAAAAGTTCATATCACAGTGATATATGTGCACCCATGTTTATAGCAGCCCAATTTGCAATAGCTAAATCTTGGAAACAACCAAGATGTCCATCAACCACAGAGTGGATGAAAAAGATGTATTTTTATACAATGGAGTATTACTAAGCTATGAAGAAGGATGAACTTGAGGCCTTCATAGGGAAATGGAGACAACTTGATACTATCCTCATTAGTGAAATAAATAAGAATCATTTTTATAAATTTCACATTGTATCTATAGTATAAAAAGTAATAAGAACTGTAAGAGTAATAAAACCCAAAATATGTAATTGCTACTGTAAAAAGAGAGGAAAAGAAAGTGCTCTAAAGGATAGAACTGCATGTGTGTTTAAGTGTGTAAGATACATGAACATATTACTGTTTTTGTTAGAATGTTGAGCAGAACCGTTAACAGTCTCACTATTTCAATATCTACTTGGTATACTTTAATTTTGTAACTTGAACAGCTATTTCCATTGATGACAATATGTAACTTATGAAGTGGCAATTTCTTAGTGTTTTGTTGGTGTTGTTGTTGTGGTTGTTGTTTTTTTTTCTTTCCCCTTTGGAATTCTGTATTGTTGCTACCCTGTTTCTGTTTTGTTTGGTTGCTTTTTTTTCTCTTTAAATAAATTTTTTAAAAGATTAAAAATAAATAAAAAAAAGAATTCCACAGTGAATCTGTCTGGGCCTGTTCTCTTCTTTGTTGGCAAGGACTTAATTACAGTTTCAATTTTAGTAATAGAAATTGGGTTATTCAGCAGCTTCAATCAAAGATCTAAATATTAAAACAGAAACACTAAACCTGTTGGAAGTCAAAGTAGGTAAAAATCTTGAAGATATAGAGGTAGGTAGAGAACTCATGAACGAGAATCAAACCACAAGGGAAATACTTCACAGACTCAATAACTGGAATCACATCTTGTTAAAGAGTTTCTGCATGTCAATAGAGATTTCCAGCAGCGTGAAAAGAAAGCCCACAAATTGGGAAAAAATCTTAGTGAACTATCCTTCAGAAAAATGACTTCTGCCTAGAACTTATAATGAATTTTTAAAAAATCAGAATCTCGAAATTCAAAAATCCAATACACCTCCCAGAGACCAGCATCGCGGCCTGACTCTTTGGGACCCGAACGTCCTGGACACGCAGAGTGGGCCGGGCTGTTTGGATTGAAAGTCTGCGCAGACCGGCATCTCGATGCGACTGTTTGGGACTGGTAGGCCCGCCCTTCATCCCCAGGGAACTGCTGGGAGACCGGCTTCTGGGCCAGGTCTGTTTGGGACCGTAGCCCCGCCCTTCATCCCCAGGAAATCTCCCAGAGACCAGCATCGCGTCCTGACTCTTTGGGACCTGAACCTCCTGGACCCACAGAGTGGCCTGGGATGTTTGGATTGAAAGTCTGCGCAGACTGGCATCTCAGACCGGCATCTCAGTGTGACTGTTTGGCACTAGTAGGCATGCCCTTCATCTGCAGGTAACTTCCAGGAGACCAGCATCTGGGCCAGGTCTGTTTGGGCCCATAGCCCCACTCTTCACCCACAGGAAATCTCCCAGAGACCAGCATCGCGGCCTGACTCTTTGGGACCGGGAACCACCCGGACCCGCAGAGAGGTCTGGGCTGTTTGGATTGGGAATATTGTGGACACTGGAATCTTGGCCATGTCTGTTTGGGACCGGGAACTTTGCAGAAACCAGAATTTTGGCCTGAATCTTTGGGACCTGTAGGCCCACCCTTCGCTCACAGGGAACCTCCTGGAGACCTGCCTGGGACAAAGCACGGTGGCCTTACCTGCCTGAGATTCCACAAGCTCTGGGTTGACCACACCCAGCATTCGCCTTACAACTTAGGGAGCCAGGAGCCCACAGAGGGGAGCTAGGACCCTGTAAGAAAGCCAAGAGCCTGTGGGGGAGCCACTGCCCCTCCAGGAAGTGAGGGTGCAAGAGGGAATTTGCCACACATGCAGAGAAACCTTTGTAACACCACTCAAAGCAAGGAAATATAGAAAAATGACAAAAGGAAAGACCAAAAGGCAGGCTCAAAGCCCTAGCCCGCCCTAAGAAAGTTTAGAACCTGTGTACATCGAAGAAAAAAGAAGCCATACACCTGAAATATCTGAAATGATATCAAATGAAATAAATATGCAAATAGGGAAAGCTATGGAGAAATTCAAACCAGAAATATTTGCCCAGGTAAAAGAAGAATTGATAAAAATAGTGAAAGAAATAGTGAATGCATCTAGTGAAAACACAGCTAAAAAATTAGAGGAACAAAGCAAACAGATAGAATCCCTCAATGAACAATATAAGAAACAAACAGAATGCATAAAGCAGATTCAAAGAGATATACAGGAAATCAAAAATTCTATTGAAAGCTGTAAAAACCACCTCAATGAAAGTGAAGATAGAATTTCAGACCTTGAAGATAAGATTGCAGCCAGTGAGCAGGAAAGACAAGATCTCTTAAAAATAACAAAGAATCAGGAAATAACAATTCAATACCTGCAAGATGATGCAAAGAAAAATAACATAAGATTAATAGGGATAAATGAAAAAGAAGGGGACAGCCCAAATGATATCAAGAGGATATTTACAGAAGTAATAGCTGAAAACTTCCCAAACATGAGAAGAGAAACAGACATCTGGATAAGTGAAGCATATA